>WOVY01003645.1:192500-445000 GCA_013436015.1 Rhipicephalus annulatus | reverse complement strand
ATAATATTTAATAAGGAATCTGAAAAGAAACAGAAGAATACATGAAATAGCTACACAAACAGCAAAAGAATAAAACTGTTACGACACAAGAAAAAAAAGAATGATAAGAACGACCTCAATTTACATACAAAAATTCGGAAAGCCATCACACTAAACATGACCAGTCAATAATAAATCAGAACATTTTTCTAAATAGAGTTTTTGTATGGTCTTAGTGAAGTTTGAACACAGATTTTTTTACAAGGTATAGCATTCCAGATCTTAATGCCAGTAAACTGTAAAATGCGTTCATCACATACGTTGTTAGTTCATGGAATCTTTCATTTACCAAAGGTCAGTTGTCTAATAGAACGAAGAGGGGCGGAAAACAGCGACACGTTAAAAGGGTGGCTGTAAATAATAACCGTGCATACATGTCTAGGTAGTTTTAATTTCCATAGCTTATTGAATGGCAAAATAAGTAATTAGTAAAACAAAGGTTTACAGGAGTAATTATGCTTGGAATGAGTAATAATTCTTACAGCCCGTTTTTGAAGTCGTCGAACTGGGTCTAGGTAAGTTGTGTAGGCGCCTTCCCAAAGACTCAATGCAATATGAAATATGACAATGAATGAGAGCATAATAAAATATTCGTATAAAGTAGTGCTAATAAAATATTGTCGAGCCTGATTAAGTGCATGACACCCTAAGGCTAACTTGAAACACACATTCTGAATTTGCGTCTGCCAATGTAAGTTATTATCTATAGTGACACCAACATATTTAGTTGTGGTTACTTGCTCGACCACAAAATCGTTAATTTTATTGTGTATATCTCTAGCATTGATGAATTTTACCTTAAGTGAAACTTAATACATTTAGTTTTATCGTTATTTATAGATTGTTTACTATTTCATAACCAATGAGCAACCTTATCTAATTCGGTGTTGAAATTCGACTCAACATCACCTAGATTTTCACTTGTTACTGTAATACAAGTATCATCAGCGTACATCACTATGCTAAAAGAAATGTAATATCCACGGAAGGTCATTTATATATAAGAAAAAACATCATTGGTCCTAGCACCAAACCCTAGGGCACATCAGTATTCAAGTGACTCATGAATGACAAAAAACAACTAATTAATACAACCTGTTGGCGATTTTTCAGGTAGTGCGAAATAAGTTGTAAAACGTTTCCACAGATACCGTAATGTGTTAATTTATTTAGCAGTAGTCTGTGTTCTGTGGTGTCAAAGACTTTTTTTTAGGTGCAGAAAGTTAATTGCTACTTATTTTCATTCAATGCTGTGTTTATAATTTGCGTAAGGGTCAAAACAGCAGTGGGCGTAGAGTAGTTCAGTCTAAATCCATGTTGCCCTTAAGAGAGCATGTTATGTTTCACAATAAATTTATAGAAACGATTGTCAAGAATTTTCGCGAAGATGTTAATTATACTCAAAACAGAGAATGACCTATAGTTGGACGGTTTAGAATGATCGCACCTTTTATGTACTGGAGTAACCGTTAGAAGTTTTTAACAAGAAGGGTAAATGGCTGCCCTCACAGAATGGTTGAAAAGGCAGCATATAGTTAGTCCGAGGACGTCTAAATTTCCCTTAAGAAGCCTGACAGTTACCTCGTCTAGGTCTGACAATTTATTCATCGATTACTGAATTAGACAAAAGGAGCAGAAAGGTAGATCATAAAATAAATCTGCAGAAAACGAAAGTAATGTACAACAACCTCGGAAGAGAACGGCGCTTCGAGATAGGTAATAGTGCACTTGAAGTTGTAAACCGCTATGTCTACTTAGACCAGTAATGACCGCGGAGCCGAACCTCGAGATTGAAGTAACTAGAAGAATAGGAATGGGGTGGAGCACATTCGCAAGCACTTTCAAATGACTGGTAGATTACCACTATTCCTCAAAAACAAGATATACAACAGCTTCATCTTGCCGGTACTTATGTACGGAGCAAAAACCTGGAGACTTACGAAGAGGGTTCAGCTTAAATGGAGGACGACGCATTGAGCGATGGAAAGAAAAACGATAAGTGTAACCTCGCGAGACAAGAAGAGAGCAGAGTTGATCAGGGAACAAACTGAATTTAAGGATATCATAGTTGAAATCAAGAAGAGGAAATGGACATGGGCCGGGCATGTAGCGCGTAGGCGGGTTGACAGCTGGTCATTAAGGGTAACTGACTGGACTCCAAAAGAAGGCAAACGCACGAGGGGAAGACATACAGTTAGGTGGGCAGATGAGATTCGGAAGCTTGCGGGTATAAAGTGGCAGCAGCAAGCACAGGACCGAGTTGACTGGCAGAACATGGATGAGGCCTTTGCCCTGCAGTGTGCGTAGTCAGGCTGCTGCTGCTGCTGCTGCTGCTGCTGCTGCTGCTGCTGCTGCTGCTGCTGCTGCTGCTGCTGCTGCTGCTGCTGCTGCTGCTGCTGCTGATGATGATGATGATGATGATGATGAAGAAGATGACGACGACGATGACGAGCGTGTGCCCATGCATGGACGATTCGTAAAAAAACACTCACACAAAGCGATCGTATTCAGAAAGTACGCAACTCCTTTACTTCCGTGAAACGTAATGATCGGTGGGAGTGTTTCAATATTGTCCTTACCCTCAGAGCGCGATATATTCGCATCAGTGCTTTAGACATTGAGTACATTTGTAGATGAAAATTAGAAATTCTGACAGTAAGTGGTCTGTGTTTTTGTTGCAGCCCTATGAACTTGACTTGGGGGTATATAGTGTGAGCCATTCCGGTTAGAGCTGGATGAGCTCTCCTGAATACTACTACTAACCACAGTCGGCACAGAAGGGGATGCCTAGCGGTGGGGCAGCCCTGGTGGAGCGGTGAGTTTCAGCGAATATAGCGTGTGTGGTCAGGTGCGTTTTATATCTGTGTGGAATTTCACTCGGCTAACAGTGGTGTAAAAGTACCCGGTGGGAAAATTGCCTTGCAATGTCTGTCTTATTAGCATTTTTACAGAATTGAAAAAAAAGAAAACGCCGCCGTGCTGGGCTGTGCATGTGTGCATGAAGGCTAACGTCACAGCCTCTGCATTGCGTTCTTGGGGTGTCACGCCTATTTAGCGCCACCCGGAGGAGACTATTGCGGTGCCCAAAAAGCCGTCTGTGAAAAGGGTTATTGAACGGACGCTGTGAGGCAACTTCACCGTGACCCGATATTGCTTTAAATTGTGGATTCGGGCCATTATCGGTTTTGAATTAGGTCTTCTCAGCATCACCACTTCTACTTATACCGCAGCTGTAATCGTACAACCACTGAAAAAAAAAAGATTTTATTGACTTCTTTACTGACGCTTGAGATCCACGATTTCCTGCTTCAATTAGTACATACATGGCGAGGAACTCCAGTATTTCTGCTCCATAACCACTTTTAGACTTTGAGTCGCGTAAGTCCGTCCATGTTCGTGTCAGATCAGATCAAATAATTTCATTCGGTGCCCTGCGAATAGGTGCGAGGGGCTCGAATCCTGCCTATAGGCTTTGGCCCCGGGTCGCTGTCCCTTGGTGGCTTCCCAAGCTCACTGGACGGCCAAGAGTCAGTGCTCCAGGTCTGAGCTCAAGATCTCAGACTCTCAGTACGTGCGGAGGCCCTCGCTGTTTAAGGATGCATCACGGTTATTGCTTACTATGCCTGAATAACTACGCCCGGATACTATGCTATAGTATATGCTCTAAGGTGACTTTAAAGTCGCACTGTCTGCACCTGTCTATTTGGCTGTATTATGTACATGGTAGCTGGACTTGGATAAGGTCACGTTTCCAATTGTCGCTGTTAATCAGACTTACGTTATCACACGATACGTTTCTGTGAGCGTCACCTCCCACATTACAAAGGGTCGGGGTTTCTGATTGATTGATTTATATGTGGGGTTTAACGTCCCAAAATCACCATATAATTGTGAGAGACGCCGTAGTGGAGGGCTCCAGAAATTTTGACCACTTGGGGTTCTTTAATGTGCACCAAATTCTGAGCGCACGGGCCTACAACATTTCCGCCTCCATCGGAAATGCAGCCGCCGCAGCCGGGATACGATCCCGCGACCTGTGAGTCAGCAGCCAAGTACCTTAGCCACTAGACCACCGCGGCGGGGCGAGTCGGGGTTTCTCGCGTGATTTCAGATGAGGTGGTGGACGTGTACACCTCAGTGATTTATGGTTCTTAGATGTTTCTATGGCGGGTGGATAAAAGAAAGGATATACAAAGACAAATGAGTGTTCGTAATTCGTGTGGATGTACTCATTAGGTAAGCAGGCATGTGTCCAGTGCTTATCCATTAAGTGAAGCTCACTGAGGACAGTGAATGTGTTGTCGTTTTCTTTTGGGCCCGATGTATTGCAACTGATGTGCAACAAATAATGAATTCTCAGCAGCACTTTATTTTTTCTCTCTACTTTGTGCATTTTATTGTAAATTAGGTTTCCAGCGTTTAACTTAGAATGACTCTAGCATGTTCACTGCACAGCTTTAATCGGTGCTAATTAACTGTATTTTGAAAAGTACGCTGCAGTGATGTAAAAAGAGGCTACGAAGACTTTTCACCTCACGCCTATAGCGACCGTTTTTTTTTCCATCTTAAGGGCTGTACCGACTTGCCTAGTGGACAGCACCGATGATCTATTTCGCCTACGGGGACTCCCGTTCCCCTCTCGGTTAAAGAACTCTTAAATAGACCTAGAATGTCACGACCCGGACCACCCAGACGGTCTTTTATATTTATTGAATATGAAGCATTCACTGTATCAATGGGGGCAGTCTGTCGTCACTGGCGAGGTGAAATCTTTCGCGCGGAAGGCGATCGCCAACGGTGTTCCTTCTTATTCTGCTTCTTGCTCCCCTCTTGCCGGCCGGTGTTGAAGAAAACTGCCCCTTCAGACTGCGGGACACCTGCGTAATAAAAAGAAATAAATAAACAAACGCGACATCTCTGAACGCCCACTCTCGGTCTTCTTTTCGGTGTACTCGGCACCTTCACCCCGCCCTGTTGAAACGTCATGCCCCCCATTACTGAATGCGATTATTCCCCCTGCACACCCCCTCCTCCGCTGCCGTCGTCCCGTGTCCTCCCGCCTGTCCTTTCGTGACCATTTCAGCGTGACACTTCACGCGGTTCAGGAGTCGCACACCCTGTGGTCGCTGGTGCGCCTGACTGCTGTCGCTTTGAGTGACAGCCGGGCCTGCCGTGACATTGAGCCCGCCGTTATGTTTGTTGTCGCCTGTCGCGGTGATGAAAGTGGGTCGTCCAATGCGCCGCGCACCTTGTGTTGACCCGGCTGGAGAGTGTTCGTTTGCTCTCTTTTGAATGCACTGTTTTGAGAAGCTCGGTTTCACGCCTGTTGTACACTGCCACGTATAACAAAGAGTCTTGAATCCCTGCATATACCCCGCGTCTTTAACTCCTCTTTGGATACTTGCACGGTTCTCTTGCATACTGAAACATTCAGGCATCTTTTCTTCTCCTTTTTTTTGCACAGTGGGGTATACAAGTTGCGCAGCTGAGTAAGATTATCATCGACTTGCGCGACCCTCAAGCTTCTCGTTAACTTTTCTTAGCGTGCAACAACTTTGCTTGAAGATCCCAGTATCTGCCTCGAAATTACCGCAATACCTGACCACAATTACCACAAAAGAAAATGCTATAAATGCCTTAGCATGAGGCATTAGGAACTGGAATCACCAAACATAAGGCTGTGATAAGAGCGTTAATGAGCACAGGACAAGTAAATGGCGTGTGCTGCAGGTGAAATAAAGTCGATGGCTGCTGTTAAAGCACATATGATGTTTCAATTATTTGAATCTCGTGTATGGTTAATGATTGATCGATGGCTGTGCTGTCGTGCTTGACAGTATCTATATCAATAATTAAGTTGAGTGTTTAGTCACAAATTCAAAAGAATATTCGTGTTTGTGTAGTTTTATGTATGCTATCCTGCATATCCTTGATTTTACGCAGTACCGTCTGTCACGTATCTAAGTGAGCTTTATCCAGAAGGTAACTAATCCTGATGGTACGGGATGCAATGATACTTCAAAAGTGGTAGACTATGTTTTTATAATTAACGTTGTATGTTACGAATCAAGAAATGAAAAGCTTAAAACCATAGTTTCAGGCGTGTGCAGCGTCTTGTGGGTGCACGCCTTACTTCACATAGTGATCAAGTGTCAGAACTAGTTTCAGAACTAGTTTTTACTTTTGGTATTTTTGGTACTTTGGCCCTGCAATGGTACTTCGGCAGCAACGGGAGCATAAGAATATGTAGCACAATACGAATGGTAGTCTACCAATACCCCTCAAGAGGAAGGTATAGAATAGCTGCGTCTTTCTGGTACTTTCCGACGGAGCAGAAACTTCGAGGCTTACAAAGAGGGCTCAGCTTAAATTGAGGACGACGCAGCGAGCTATGGAAAGGAAAATGATAGGTGTAACCTTAATATACTCGAAGAAAACAGAGTGGGTCAGGAAACAGGCTGGAGTTAAAGATATAGTTGAAATCAACGAAGAAGTGGACATGGGCCGGACACGTAGTCTGGAGGCAGAATAATAGCCGCTGGTCATTTAGGGTAACTGATTGGATTCTAAGCGAAGGCAAACGCGTAAAAGGTAGACAGAGTGTTAGGTGGGCAGATGAGATTAAGAAGTTTGCAGGCATAATGCTGTAGCAGAAACCACATGACTGGGTTGATTGGTAAAACATTGAAGAGGTCGTTGCCCTGCAGCAGGTGCATTTAACGTAACAGCTGATTATCAGTTTTTCTGAAGCCTCCAGTATGAAATATTATACATGATCTATGTGAAAAAACACGGAGATGGTGAGAATATTCCAGTTGTAAGTATGCGATCACATGGACTCTTCAGTGCAATTGTAATGCGTTCCTGATAACGGCTGGTTTATATCGGGAACACAAAGAGAAAAATCAAAGCGTGGTGGGATCTATTATAGGCCCATGGCATGAACTTCTGAGCTTAAGAAACCTAAATGTGAGGAGTTACACATTATGAAAATTGTAAGTGGAGGCCATAGAAAAAATGTTTGGTTGTGTGCTCAAGCTGTAAGTATTCCGTGATGACGACAATAAACAAGGATTACACAGTGTTCATGATTCAGCTCCAGCTTCCAGCTTCTTATACGAAGCTCGAAGATGATTTGAATATCTTACATCCATTTCTATGAATTAAATTGTGAGCTAAAGCTAAACACTTACTGTAATCAGGAACCCTTATTACACGAGAGTATCTGAGATTAAACACATTAATACTGCCTGTGGAATTTGTTTTCAGGAACTATAGATTTCCAGGTAATGATCACCTTGCCTGATATTATCTGTACAAATCCAATACCAACTAACGTAGCATTGCTCGTGCCCTGAGCTGCATAAAGGTCACCAAGGACTTTTTTTTTCACTATCAGCGCAAATTTAGCTCGGTAGAGCCTTAAACTTTCATGCTCTAATTCCTGATTGGAAAAAGATTAGAATGCGCTTTGCCCGAGATATATTGTTTATCTTCTCTTGCACCATAAAGATACGATAAAGAGCTCCACCTAAACGTGAGCAATCAGCACAGTTCACGAGTTTCAATAGGGGAGTTCAGGAGAGAGTGATCCAGTTGAAAGATCATATGAAAGAAAAAAGCCATTGACGAGAGCCCTAATACCATCTCGCGTGGCTGGAGACGCGAAATAGAGGACGACTGTATACAAAGAACTCCCTAAGCGCCGCTTCAGGGGTGGTCTTCTAGAAGTGACCGCATTCTCGTGCTTTCCATTGCAAGCAACGGCTCACAGCTTCTTGCGTCTGTGTGGTGCATTACTTCGACTGGCTAAAGGGCGACGAAGTTTCGTTGTCGGGCGCACGTGCGTTCTTTGTAGTCGCGTGACCCTTTTCACGATGTAAGAGGGCACAGAGAAAGAGATGGCACGCAGAGATAATCCATTTATATCCCGCCTTTGCAACGGCCCAGCGGTAAAAGACGCCCGTCGCGCCAGACGTTAGCTGGCCCTGTGTGTGACTGACCGTAAGCTGAAATCAATGTCTGCACGGCCACCCTTCGTCTCTAGCCTGAATGTATGGCCTATTGGTGCACTGGCTGAGTACTTAAAGTTATAGAGTTATAGTAGGGCCAATTTTACGCGTCGTCTTGAGCCTTTGTCTGTTCTATGCAAGCAGGTGCCTTGCCTCAAATGTGTTTTGCAGCTCCCAGCAGCGCACGCAGCTTGCCTTCTATTGTAAAAGTTGAATTCGCCTTCAAACACTGACGTACCATAGAAATATTTCTGAAGGTTTGCTATAGCAGTAGTACAAATGAACTGAAATAGTATTCTTTCTATTACGGCAACGAGACGTGATATGAAACGTATAAAAAAGAAACGCTGAGCTGCCCTGAAGTTTTAGTGAGCAAATTCTACGGATGATTCAGCTGCTGTCACAAGAGAGAGAGAGAGATACACCTTGATGGGGCGCTCAATCTCACTTTTCTATACGAACAAGTATAGCGTACCAGGATACCTTTGCAGCAGCATTTATGATGACCTGTTTTTTATGCCTGTTATGATTATATCTCTAGAGACCCGGATATAATCGCTCGCAGTGGCTAATCAGGTGAGACTACGTATCGAATTATTCCCGTAAAGGAACTTTTTTTTTCTTTCTGTACGGCTAGCCTAACGAAACATTTATACCAGCTGGGGGCAAGTTGCTTTTTCATCCACTTTTCTTTCTTCACATTAGTAGGAATATTTCAAATTTCTTCAGCATACTTAAAACAATACAATTGAAGTCTACTATACGTCCCCCAGTTTGGGTACCCTCTATTTTTTCATTTAGGTTTTGTCAAATAAAGAAACGAGTTCTCGAAATCGCCTTCCTTCATTCACACCAAAGCGAGGAATAAGTGACATCAGTAACAGGTGCATAATATTTTACGTTCCACTGACGACGCTAACCATCACCCAAAATAACACAAGCTTTATGTACGGATAAAAAAAAAAGTTTGGCGTGCGTGCACGACAATCGTGTATCCGGGGCAGCCTTTCATGTCAGAGTGCAGTACGACGCCACGAAGTACTATAGTACAAAGCCACTCATTAGATTTAAGTACACGCTAAAGAACTCCAGGTAGTCGAAATTTCTAGAGCACTCTACTACTGTGTCCCTCATATTCATACCGTGACCTTGAGGCCCGAAACCGCAACAGTTGTACTGTACAAACCCACACACTTTTACAGCAGAGGGAACGTAGAGTGGATTCGCAACGCCTTCATGGCAGCCGCATTACACAGACTCGTATCGCTTAAATGGTTCGCACATATTGACGGTTTCTTATTCGAATAATGAGAGGTGTACAAAAATTTAAGTTCGTGTGAGAAAGATTGAATGCACATAATTGAGTGCCCTGAAAAGGAGACGTGAGCTTGAAGGGCGCGCCAAATTCTGCGTATACCTGAAATACGCGTTAGTGCACTCTTGCCGCGTAACATATAAGAACGTAGCTATGCACAACTCACGTGCTCGTATCGATTTGCATATACTCGTCAGAAGCGTTAAATTGCTTCAGAGCTGCGTGGACGCCGGCGAGTTAGTGTATGTGATCGCAATTAAGGCTGTACCAGAAATACGCGTTTGCGCATTCGCCTCACTTGAGCGAGGGCATGGCGTACATTTATAGTTACGCCAAGATGGGCACCATAGGTCGCCGATAGTAGGAAGCAGATTGCAACGATGCCCGAGAAGAGAGTAATATAACGCAGGGAAGTGAGGGTTCGGGTGGCTGTGAGGAGCAAGTGAAGGAGAAAGGAGTGGCATGATTCGTTTAATAAAGTGTCAAGCGCGGCGTAGAACAGGAGCCACGCACTGATTAATGGCGGACGTCGATCGCCGGACGCGCCGCTGCATAGGCTCGGGTGTGTTGCCAAGGGCGCAATTAATGAACGCCACCCATACCAGCTTTTGGGGACCCGGGGTTCTTAATAAGGCCCCGGGCGCCTGACGTGCGGGCTCTTCTAGGGTTTCCAAAGGCCTATTCCGACGGCGCGCGTTTCAACCCTGACGACGTTGGCGTGAAAAACCCTCCTCGCCCAGAGCTTGGCGCCGGACATGGTTTTCTTGCGGTTGGTGTCTTACACGTTCGAGCTGCGTGTAATGAACCGATCTCTGCAGGGTATCGACCCGCACGTCCGGCCATCGAGATACGGCTGGTTTTTGCTTCGCAGGCAAAATCCGCCGTTGTTCGAGTTGATCGCCCCTTTCGTGGCCCCACGATGTGCTTCGAGAATGTATTCAGATGCTAATTGAAAGGTTGCTGGTACAAAAAAAAACAAGAAAAAAAACACACACGAGAAAGGCACAATAAGCTGTTTGTGATGTGGTGTACAACGAGAACAGTGTTTGTAATTGTGCTTAGGAACATGATTGCATGAGCGATGGCGTTATTGCAGCAACGGTATTAGCGGAAATCACCGAGGTTGACAGTCTAACTCATAACCGATGCGCGAACAACGTGAAAACCCGCTTTTGTTTCCCGGATGAAAGTAGACGACCGTGTTCGAGCCTATGATGACGTAGCCTATCAAAGGACTTCAATTTCCTGCGTAGCGTATAGTTCCTGATTTGTCGTGCGACATCTCGGCAACCATGTGCGCACGTTTCGGTTGACCGGACATGGGGTGTATCGACGTCAGTTGAAGCCAACTCACAATTCTTCTCATAAATGGGCTGACTGAAGCTTTTTTCATGACGTAGTGACTCCCTGTGCAAATGTTTGACACCCTCTACGATGAGCCAGAATGGCTGTAATAGTGCCATGGTATTCAGACTGATGCAAGTATTCTGATAGTAATTTAGCAGCAAACTATCCACAGGTTCTTTTTTCAGGCTATTCCTGCGCTTTTCCAAACTGCACCCGCAGGTCGTGGGTTCGATCCCGGCTGTGACCGTCGCACTTCTATGGATGCGAAAAGGTAGAACCCTGTGTACTGTGCCATGTCAGTGCGCGTTAAAAAACACCAGAGGATCGACATTTCTTTGGCCCTCAACTACGGCGTCTCTCATAATCATATCGTTGTTTTGGGACGTGAAACCCCAGATAGTATTATTACTATTCTCCGAAATGCAGGGCGGCCAAACAAGTTCGGTACTCTTCAGTTCACTTACTTTTCCCCATCTTTCTCGGGATGAAGCGCCGAAGCGATCCACCTGTGTTTGAAACACCAGACGACCACAAAGTACTTCACACAGGCAGATATATATATACCGCTATAGTGAACCGAACAACGTGTCTTTCCTCTGCCAACATACCGTCACTTCAAAAAAAACTTCCCACGTTCTCTATGAGAAGCTTAAGGAAAGTATCAGAGAGGAAAAAAAATAAAGTTCTGCAGTTTCAACGCCTTGCTCGCAAGGGATGGATTGTGTGCGTGACAGAATCCCCTCTGGAGCAAATTCGCCCTCGCCTTTATATGCAATGTTTAAAGTTATGGCTGCTGTCTTATTGGGTGGTCGCATGGTTTCATAGCATTTATGCATAGTAAGAACACTGCATCATGGTCCCATACATGGCGCTACAGTGCTGCGTCAGTTTGCAGTTTCTCACTGTGCGGTCCAGCCAGAGTTAAGAGGTTGACGGCAGATGCGGCAGAGCACGGAAATTTCTTTCCATCACGTCGAAACGAATAGAAAGCATCATTTTTGTTTGTTGTTATTGAACGCTTGCCCAAATTTCAAAGAATGCATTTCTTACTAATTATACCTTTCTAATTCTGTAGGATCCTAAATGATAACCTTTGGAGAAAATAGAAATTTTTGTAGCTCAGTTTTTATTTAGGCCACTTTGTGGCGTCTCCCATGTGGAGAGAGCCGGGCTGCTGGAGGAAACGGACACAGCAGAACTCGCTTCGGACCACCCAAACAACACACATATTTATTTAACTATTTTTGAACGACGATATTGTCAGCCGAATTATAAAAAAAACATTAATCGTGATCAACACGCTAAGGCATCCTCAACACTCAACAACATGACAAACACCTGATTGATTGAACAACATGACAAACGCCATGACAAACGCCAACATGACTAACGCCTGATTCACGACGTAGGTCCACCGCAGACGGCGCGCGGTGCCGTCCACGGCAAACCCACCGCTGGAGGCAACCGTCCGCGCTACGGCTCCACGCCAAAAGTGAGACCAGCTTATTTCTTGCATGCCGCCACCAAGGCGTGCCGCTAGGCGTCGCCACCGGCGCTAACGTTTTCTAATCACGATGATGATAGTGGTGAACAACGCTCGCGAACACAACGCCACCTACCGCGCGATAGTTGCGACCTCTGATTGTGGCTTCTGCGCGAGACGCGCGCGCCACGAGGCACATACAACTTTACAGAAGTGGCAGCATCCCCACATCCACCCAACCTTAATTCAAACAGTATCCGGAAAAGAAAAGAAATCCGCTACACAAGCTCTAACAGAACATGACAACCCATGTCCCTACATAATGTCCGTGCACCATGACACCGCCGCCAGTCGACGCTGCTGCACTGTCCGGCTCGATGACTTCACTTCAGTACCGGTCCCGCAACAGCAACGTTGCCGTAGGCGTGACGAACCGTCCCTCGCGCCGACACGTCTCCTGGTTGCGACCAGCAGTCACGAGGGCGCCGTACTGCAGGCAGTTGCGCAGGTCCCAGGCATGTCCATCGCCCCATCTCACAACCGCATACCTGGCCAGCGGCGCTGACAATGTGCAGAAGACAGTCAGGCGTGGGTTACATTACTGCCGAAGCGAGTTCTGCTGCGTCCGTTCACTCCAAGAGCCTGGTTCTCTCCACATCGGAGATTGAACAACCTGGAGCATGTTCAATTATTGCACCTTACTCACGTAAACGTTGTAGCGCGTATTACACTATTACGACAGATATACTGTACTACTATAGTTTTGAGACTGACTCTATATTCGACGAAATTTGACTGTGAGAGCAATGGTATCCTAAGCGTATCGGCTACCGTGACGGGGAGTACCAGTACTTTGCCTTACGTTGGCGTCATACGCTAGATATTAGCTTAATTATGATGACGCGTAAGGGTATATGCTCAAAAGCTACGCTGCACGTTGTGTATAATTGCTTAGTGTGCAATTAGATTTGAAGAAAAAAGTAAATAAAATCATGCACAGCTGACCATTCCACATCCAGTTGGCAGTTATCCTATTAAATCTTGTACACGCATTATTTTACCAGCGATAATAAAATGCCAGTGACTGGGTACTCGCTCGGACCTCGTTCTAAACATTGCGGTCTTTTCAAACCGCTTCAGAATATCCTAAATCATTATTGAATTATGTAATAGCTGTCAGGGTTCTTTTTGCGTAGATTATTTACCTTCGTACTGTTTCTTTTTTTCATACCTTAGGCGAACAGATTGCATGGTCATCAATAACGTCCAAAGTTTGCAGTGATGTCATTCGTGTACTGGTGCACCAATAAAACCATTTGTTTGAACGTTTAAAATTCAAAAACGTGGGGTGCCTGTAGACAAAGCGCTGGGCAAGGGTAATAAACGTTAAAGATTACCGCCCGCCCTGCCACGTGCGCTCGGCCTTGTATGTGTACATGAAATCGCTTCGACAGGGCGTGTCTGTAATCTTCGAAAATATACGGGGAGTAAACCTGCGGGCGCGGCGCGACTCGTGATTTTCCGGTTAGCTCCGCTCATCTTTGCCCTCGGCTAACATAACGCTGTCGCCCTCGCCGGAGAAGCGGTTAGTCTACGCGTGGTACAACCATCGGCGATTATCCCTTCGTCCAACAAACCATAATGCGACCGCGTAACGCAAACAAGTCCGGCTGCTTTGCGGTACACGCTGCGCCGCCGAGCCGCATCGAGTGCCGGGCTAGAAATGTTGCGTGCGTGGATTGGCTAAGGGAGTGGCATACCGCTCTTTTCCACAATCCGGCCGAGTGTCTCAGTTCTGCACTTTAATCGAACCTGGTTCAATGCTGGCTGTCCAGGAAACCGGACTAAGATTGCCCGGTTCACTGGCTTTATCCAGCGCTTCAGGCCAGACCTGATTAAGAGTGAAGTAGTGGCAGATATATTTTTTGCCTGTTTGTCTGCAGGTTGGGTGGGAGGAGTGACTGCGATAGCATCCCCCATGTTGTCGCGTATTTGCCACAAGTTCTCACTCGCTATCAGCTGAACGTTACAAAAATCGACGTCCCTGTGCATGGCCGCGCCGATCATCAATAACTACATCTGGTAAAGATTAAATGTGCTTTAAAAAAAAAACTGGTGCGAACGTTACAGAATGTGAGTCAATATTAAAAAAAATAACAGCATATTCATGGAGTGCATGATGATGAGTGGGGCGAAGCGCCCGTCCGTACGTGCGTTCTTTCTTGCTTCTGTCCATCCGTGCGTCCGTCTATGCGACCGTCCGTGCATCCAGCCGTCCGTCCATTCGTGTGTCCATCCGTCTGTGCGTCCATCCGTGCGTCCGTCCCTGTGTCCGTCCATCCATGCGTCCATTAGTGCATCTGTCTGTATGTCCGTCCGTTCATCCGTCCGTCCATCTAGTGAACACTCGAAGTACCACCATCTCGCATCTTTTCATCATATTTCAGCATATAGAAGTACCGCCACTCAGCGGACATTCCAAGGATCAAGCAAGACGTGGCACTTGCGCATTTTCTTATGGCCTGCGCTTCGTGTCCACTTCCCATGTTTCACCGCCTCTAGTTCATGGCTATATACTAGCTCACTATATTCATGGATCTGCGGCCCAACCCTCGCTAAACCTTGCTAAAGCTATGAAGGTTACGCGTAGCGAGCTTAACGTCGCAACCCTTTCTGGTCATGTAGTGCTCAAAGTGCATCCTTCTGATACAATTTTTTAGTAAGCATCAAATTCAAAGCTATTTTATTGGAGATGAATCACCAATACTAGTTCTTGTAAGTTATTTCATTAGAAACAACTATATTTTTATTGATGATTAACGTGCACGGGTTTTCTCCTCAATTTAAAAGGGTGCGTGCGTGCCGCTCTTCTAGTCCGACCGTGGAGGTGTCTACCTACTACTACTATATGGCAACGACTACTACTACTACTACTACTACTACTACTACTACTACTACTACTACTACTACTACTACTTACATCGCGCACGCACGACCCGCGGCTTAGAGAGCTTCGCCCCCGAAAAACGTCACAGCTTTGCCGCAAAGGCGAGGCAATGAACGCGATAACAACAAATTGGAAGGTCATGCGTGGAATGGCAAGCAGATCGAAACATGCCCCGCGTTTCTCACGCACAAAATACGCACGAAACGAACTCACAGGTACAGATGAAGGCGAATAAGCGTCTCAGGTTTTATTTCGCTGTGTCTGAAAAGCGCACCCTTTTCGCAAACGGAGACTGTGCAACGACAGCAGTGACCTTTGAGCACCCGGTAACTACAAAAGACGTACGATTGTACCCACCGCGAAATAAGCGCGTGCGTTAGCGTCTACGCTGCTTCCTCTCAGCGGGACGAAGTACGTGTGGGAGAAAGGAACGCGTGTCGCCGCGTCGTGAAAATGTGGCGAGACGCGCTAATTGCGCCATCTTGCTGGTAACGATGAAAACATGATAGTTACCCCCCAAGATGCCCGTCACCAGCCGTAAGTAGTAGATATAAACAGCTTGCCGTTTGAACGGTGGAGGATGTCTCATTTGCGGCTCAGTGATTAACGCCTCGCTCCAACGTTCGACTCTGCGCACCTGAGTCTTTCTGTGAATTGTTTTTCTTTCTTGAGTTTTCATATATATAAATAGGTATACATATACGGGAGTGACAGCGATGCCGACGCCGGCGGCAAAGTGCAGTCGTGATTGTTTATACAATTGCTATCGCAATAAAAAAAGAAAGAAAGCATGTCTTTCTGGAGTGTGTTTTCGACATTGGCCGTGCGGGCTTCGCCAATATTTCCTGCATGTGGACTTGATGAAATATCATCTTACGAAAATAGCTTAACGTAATATAGTTTTATGAATACGGCCCGTGCTTTGCAAGTGCCATTCGTGAAGGTGAGGTGAATGCTTCAGCTGATCGAGATAAAAGTGGCCAGTGCTTCACATATAAATACCAATCCAGAATGACCGTTCTCTATGACTATGTTTTCTCATACGTTCTTGTATTGCAACGTTAAATGCAGCACCTACCACAGTTTGCCTGTCAAGGGATTTACATATTCACATTACGGTGGGCTGAATACAAGCTACATGTATATTGGGTGCCCAGGGGCGGTATTTTTAATACGCATACAGTTTCTACGACATGTTTGCATTTCTTTTCGACCTACGAGTTAACTTATCTATAGCGGCGACAGCAGTGGCTTAGTCTTTTGCGAGAAGAAAAAGGTGCATGTCACGTCAGGACGAAGTGCAAAGTGACATCTTCCTGCCAGTCTCGACACTCCACAGTCACAACACGACGTTCCAACGTGCATGATGTTACAACCACACCCGCGAAGAAAAGGGAAATCCGTTATTACGGCTTGTCGCTTCAGCGAATATTTCGATAAGCAGACTCGTGCAGGGTAGCATACCAGATACTCACATTTCGTTACTCTCCCTGCCTTCCCCTCTTCTCGCTTTCTTGTATTCGTGCGTTGCTGCTTTGACAAGCACAAGCACAAGTCTCCGTGGTGGTCTAGTGGCTAAGGTACTCGGCTGCTGACCCGCAGGTCGCGGGATCGAATCCCGGCTGCGGTGGCTGCATTTCCGATGGAGGCGCAAATGTTGTAGGCCCGTGTGCTCAGATTTGGGTGCACGTTAAAGAACTCCAGGTGGTCGAAATTTCCGGAGCCCTCCACTACGGCGTCTTTCATAATCATATGGTGGGTTTGGGACGTTAAACCCCACATATCAATCAATCAATCAATCAATCAATCAATCAATCAATCAATCAATCAATCAAGACAAGCACAAGCCTGCTTATGTAAACGTTGCCTTCAGCGACAAGCCCTCTTTAATGATTTTCCATCTCTTCAAGTTTACATCTTTTCCTAACCTGCCCTCTTACTTGGGTTTCAGCCATATACTTGCGAGATATTCAAAGTCATGCTTAACTAAGACACTGGCAAGTAAAGCCAAATCGATCGTATACATGGTTTAAGGCCCGGTACACCGCCACCTTTCACATAGAAGAGGCATTGCTTATTAGCCACCATGACTCTTGGCCCAAGCGGGGACGATGTAAACCTGGTGGCGTGCACGGGACGTCCACGAAGCGCGGGGTGTCATTGCGTTGGTGCGCGCGCGAGCGCTGGCGTACACAGATGGGGCGTTGTAAACACGGGAAGCGCCGCCGCGGCGGCGGATAAATGATCCAGCCGGTGTTTGGACAGCGATGACCTGCCCTCCTCCTTGGTCGCCCTCCTGCCGCAGGTCACGGGAGGAGCTATATCACCGCGGTCTTCGGGCGCTAACGCCCCGCGATTCTCTCCTCCCGCTCCGGGTTTGGTGGATGCTGGACGCCTGCTTTCCGAGAAGGGCCTTTCGGACATTTGAGTGTTGTCGGCCGGTGCCCAGAGCCCGGCCAGCGCCCTCGCTGTATACGCATGCTGTCAGCCTGGTCCAAGGATCGAGACGAACGAAAACGAATGAAGTACAAGAGAGAGAGAGAGAGAGAGAAAACAGAAAAAAAAAGATAGAAGAGCATAGCTTTAGTAAGGGGCAAACCGGATTTTTTTTTCTCGATCAGAACAGCGCTGCCGAATGGCGTTTGCCATTTGTCAAACGAGCCATGCTTCATAACCTCTCCTGTTTGTTCTCGCTTTGAGCTTGTATTTTCTGTATTTCTTATATCCATCTATCCACTGCGCCGCTGTATTTTAGACGAGATTTTGTTTACTAACTTCTCTACCATTTCTACAAGATGAGTAATAATAACTTCTGCATTATTCTTTTTTGATGGTGTGACAGGAACGATTTTCAGTCTTACAGTCATATTTTGGTAACGAACAAATGTCGTGAGCAATGGGGACTCCTGCGTGTGCTTCCGTGGTTACATGTTTCCAATATTAATGCACGGAAGCCATGGAAGCAGGTTGATTGATTATCTTCGTTAAAAACTGGGGAAGCACCTTTTCTAGCATGTAGTGGCCGTGTATAATCTGACCCATCATTCTCTTTAAACATTTTCTTGTGAGATTAAAGAGCATCACATGTGTTGTTCTTCTTCGAAACTTTCCCTTTCTTTGTTAATTTTTCAACGTATTACTTCGACGTCGTGCACGACTGCGAAAAATATTCGAATACACCGCGGGACATAACAGCAGTTTCCAAACGGAGTCAGTTGCAAACTTGTCGACTTTATTTCTCTCTGATATGCCGTGGTCTTCCTGGTGTCCTCGCCATATGTTGGTAGAGCCTGGGAATTTCAGAACGTACTGTGATGTCGTAAATTAACACTACACAAATGGTAGGGGTGACCGTGATGTTGTTACGCAGGCAAGAATAGATGGCAGACTTGGCAAACTTGGCCTGCCATTGCTGCGTCTTAGTCTTTGACAGGGTGTTGTGAATTGGTTTTTGTATAGCCTTTTAAAAAAAAATACGACATTGATACGCTACACTTTCACGCTGTCCGCAATCATTTCGGGTAAGTCAGCTGTTGTACATATGTCTTACCACATTGTTTTCACGCTATCGATGAACCTTCTCTTTTTTGAAGAAAAGCGTCGACATGCTCCATCACGCCCACTTTTTTGCCTGAACGAAATAAAACTAAATGCTATTTGAAAATATATGCAAAATACTTGTGAATATGTCCCAAGAACCTAGTACAAGCGTCCGCTCACGCCGAAATTCCCAGGTTTATGCTACTGCGGAACAAGCGACTTTTAGGAGAGCCTGCACTTATGGGAGCACTGACGAACAGCGCAAGCAGAACTGCATTGGCTGCACACACAACAGCGCTTGGCTGGCAGGAACGTGAGACAAAAACTCAAGGTCGATGAGCCGCGAACTATATGTCTTGTTCAGTGGATACTCTATCAATTAGTGCTGACGGATCTCTGCGAGCTCCCATACAAAACTACAATACATAGCTATATTGAACAAGCTTACCTAGTGAGTCCTGCAAGCATCATCATGGAACAGCTGGTACTTATCACTCTGCTTGGAAATATCGTGTAACTGCGCACACTCATGCGTTCCCTATGCCTTCTTCAGAGTGTCGGACCATATTCTGTAACGAACACTTTTCAGGGTACTTGTACTGCTGCATCGATGCAATTAAATTGTGAAATTCCGAATGGAATTAGTCGGCTACGTGAGACGCAAGGAAGTAGTCAGATGATGACACATTCTCTCTAATATTGGTTTGAACAACAGAAGTTTGCTACCACGAATGCTGCTTCTTTGTCGTTCTCTCTGTATGCTTGTCGCACGATGATGATCTTTTGTCGGTCGAATCTGTCACCCTAGTCAGAACGGTGACTTACACCCGTCAAATACTGTTGATAAAACAAGCAAATAAAATTATAAAAATAAAGAAATACAAAGAATATCCTATTGTATTCGCTTTCAGTATATTGAGGTTTCGTGTTCACAGAATTTCTCCGCAAGTCAAGCCATCCTTCAAGCTGTATCTATTCGCGTTTCGACTAGTTTTTTTTTATTGCTCCCATCAACGTATTCATACCGTCCTGGATACATTTCAGCTTTCTAAAGAGCGAAACGAGAGCGAAGAAGGCGCGTTCGAAAAAAAACCGCACCATGCTGCTGCCTATTACAATATGAATGGTCGGAATAGATGACCTAACCAGCAGAGTTACGCTCAGCGGGGGGTTCCGTTTCCGCACTGTAGAGGTGCATAAGCGGATCCTTTTGTGGGAACTCTCTTTTCTTCACGGACCGGTATGCACGCCCATTCGGTTTGCGCACGCGCAATCTAACCTATCTTGAACGCTCTCGTGAAAGAAATCGACCGTGCGGCATGTCCTCACGTGTGCGAAAGGTGTTCGCTTACGTGTGTCTGTTTACGCTAAAGGGGGCGGAGGACTTCGTGGAAAATTGCGCTGCCACTCCGTTAAGAAAAGGCCAAGATCACTGCAAAAAAGTTTGGTATGCTTTTGAACTACTTGTTACTCTGAACAGTGATTTGCGAACAAAGTGGACTTGACGAGCTGTCGCGCTCTCGGAGGCATGTATTGAGTTGATTGATTGATTGATATGATTGATATGTGCAGTTTAACGTCCCAAAGCCACCATATGATTATGAGAGACGCCGTAGTAGAGCGCTCCGGAAATTTCGACCACCTGGGGTTCTTTAACGTGCACCCAAATCTGAGCACACGGGCCTACAACATTTCCGCCTCCATCGGAAATGCAGCCGCCACAGCTGGGATTCGAACCCGCGATCTGCGGGTCAGCAGCCGAGTACCTTAGCCACTAGACCACCACGGTGGGGTGGCATGTATTGAGTGTTGACTGGTTGACCTGATAAAAATCTGGTGCGATGGTATGAATTATTAGCATTCATAGAGTGCATTTTAGGCATATAGCGCATTTTAGGCGACCCCCTCTAATATTCTACCTTTTTGTTCAGTGCAGGTTGTCGTATTTTGTCGTTGATGCCGTGCATTATTCATTTTAATTCTGAGCACTTGACCATGGCCACTGAATTGGCAGTGTTTTCGCGACAATATGATGAGATATGAGGTATTGTTTGGTAGCTTGTAGAAGGGGTCTCATACATATGGCCCGCGGAATTTCCTCGAGCATGTCATCCCGCGCATGACTGTCTTCATCCCTTATAAACTCTTTTTTTTTCTCCTCTTATGTTCATAAGCTCTGAAATGGTGTTGATAATTTTTTCATGAGGCACCCCGTGTGGTCATTATGTGTTTTCTAAAAACATAACCTAGGAACAAAAGAAAAAACTCTTTCGTTCATAATCGGCGTCTGGATTTATATTATTCTAGAGGTTGGCATCAGTAGCCTTCTTGAAACCGGACGTCAGAGCTGCTTCCGAAGTGACCCATACATGAGGTGTGCGAAAAACCTCCTTTCAAATACTACTATTAGCTGGCATTTGGTCATTTAACGAATGAATTTACTCAAATGAATGTTATGTCTGAGTATCTCTGTTACTCGTTTTATAGACATAGGGTTTTTTTTACGTACTTTACTTGTGTTTGATTGTATTGCTGTATCTGCAACAAACTTTTTTTTTCTTGTTGCACTCTCTAGAACACTGAAATGTGCCGGTTTACCCCATACTGTAACGTTTCCCACAAGGCTGTAAAATGTACGGGTAAAATTGAAAAAAAAAACATAGTAATGTCAAGCTACAATTGAGAAAAAGACACCTCTAGAAAACTGTACATAAATTTTAACACTCTCGCGTTAAATGACCCGTTTGGTGAAAATTCCGGCGTCGTTGGTCGTGTGTGAAAAATCATCATCTCATGCGCAACCGTGAAATTGAGAAAGATTGAAATGAATAAAAAAAATTCTGGTTTTACGTGAGGATCGAACCGAGTCATTTGCGTGTCTAGCAGGTGTTCTAACACACAGCCGCATGTCTGCTAGGAAATACAGTGAAAGTAACTTTCATACTTGACAAACATACGCGTACTTTATGCGTGGTTCCCATTACAACGTGTAATATCGCGGTAATAATGCGTGGTACAAGCGTAAACTGCCAGCGGACGTCAGAACATGCGATTATCGTAATGACTTCATGGTTTAAAGCTAATCACCCACTATAGTAGCACACATGTTACTGTGCCTATTCCGGTAAGGCCACGTATTGGGGGCATAGCAAGTTCGAGAAGAATTCACGCGAACAATTGCTCGTGGTTTGAAGTATGCTACCTATTACGCGGAATGCAGTCACATGTGAAAAAAAAAAACCACTTTGAACCTAGTCAATTAGGTTGTAGTAATTAACAATTTAATCTTCTTAAAAAGTATGCACTAAGCGGTTAAAATATGCACTATATATAGGGACACGATATTGCCATCTCGTTCAACTCTGAAACGGCAAACCTTAAGGGTGCCCAACATATTTGACAGCGCACCTCGTTGTCAGCGAAACGATGTGTACAAGAGAGCTGGTAAGTCAGTAGCGATAACTGTTAAAGGAAACTTTCTGTAGTTCTTTTCTGGTCTGTCTCTCATGTAGCCCGCTTACAATCACACCTTATTTTAGCCTGTCCTTATATACGGCTCAAACAAAGCATTCTTTATAATGAAATGCTTAATTTGCGCTGGGGTATTTGAATTTTTCCGATGTCGCACATAAGGAGTATAACATGGTGTAGCAGTCGCAATAGTAAAACGAAATTCCGGCTTACAGCATCTCGCATTACTGAAATCTATAGGTATACTCTATATGAGATACTCTATATTCCTTTGCTATAGATCACTACACTTCCAACCGTTGAGCGGAACTATTCGGTAGAATCCAACACTGTATATCCACATCCTACGAAAATCGCTCATGAGCTTTCTCACTCCCTCACCCTCTTTATGGGAGCGTGTAAAAGTGATTATTAATCGTTTTTACATCCATCGCAACAGTTACCCGCCCCTTTCCTGACATATGGTGACCACCGCTTGTGCACGTGGTACGAACTCCCCGTCGCTTTTCGTCGCTGCCGGTATGCAAATCAGGAGTGCGAACAAATGTGTTTTTATTCGTCGGGTCTTGTTAAAAAAAACCAAAGCAAACTATCAAAACTCTATAGGACGCGTCCGATGGGCTGTCTAGGAGCGGCTCGTTGCGGCGTCGAAAATAAATAGTGCGCAGACAGAGAGAAAAACCGGGTGCAGCACAAAGGATCATTGACTCCCTACTGCTGTTCACGTAGTCTCTCGTCCTAACACTGAAACCGGGCACGTGTGATATGGGCTGTTGGGCACATAATGGTCGGGAACGATAGGATCGCCCTGAATTGATAAAAGAAAAACACGAAACAGGGCAGCAATGGGATGAGCGTTAGGGTTGTTTAATGGGCACAGCGTCGCGTGGCATGCGTAACCTAACGAAACGAGCTAAAAAGAAACAAAAGGCCACTGAAGCGCGTGAAGGTCGTGTGAAAAGATCGTGAAACAATTTTCGACAAAAGCCGACAACGTATACAATGGGTGAAAAGAAAAAAAAAAGAATCTGCGCGAGAAGGTTGCAATCATTGTATATTTTAAGTACGCGAGGTGTAGGTCGGGTGCTCTGTGATTGCGCTGAGCATGCGTGTATATATGGTTGGCCTTCATGGTCCTTTGCTGTTGCACGTAGTGTTGTCTTCTCTGCATTGATAGCGTTATAAACTTTTTTTGTACTTTTACACAGCATTACCTGATTATTAACGCATTGAAGTGGATAATGAACAACGATCTGAGAAATTTCTTATTTGTAGCAAATGATACGTCTACAGCGAAAATGATTGTGCGTAGATATCAATCAGTATCCGATGAAGAAGCTCGAGATGTCTGGGTAATCTATATATATTAAAAGGGCACCAAAGGAAAAAAAATCATTGAGGTAACTGATATAAACATACTGGAAGAAATCTATAGTGGATCTACAGCTACCATAATTCTTCGTAAAGAAAGTGACAGAGAGAGAGAGAGAGAGAGAGAGAGAGAGAGAGAGGAAAGGCAGGGAGGTTAACCAAGCTTGGCTCAATGACAGAGTCCCAATAAAGAAAATTAGGGAGAAACAATCTCTCCAACGCTATTCATCGCATGTTTACAAGAGGCGTTCAGGGTCCTAGATTTGGGAAGAGTTAGTGATAAGAGTTAATGGAGAGTAACTACGTTGCAATTCGATGATAACATTGCCTTGATGGGCAACTCAGTGGACGAATTGCAGCTCAGGATCACTGAACTGAACACGGGAAGCAGAAAAATATAATTTGCACAAAACTAAGGTAGTCTAAGCCCTAGTAGTCTCGGCAGAAAACAGGGCTTTGCTATTGATGAAGAGACGTTGGAAGTTGTAAAGAAATGTGTCTACTTAAAACAGGTAGTAAGCGTGGAGCCGAACCGTGAGAGTGAAATAACTAGAAGAATAAGAATGGGGTGAATCACATTCGGAAAGTATTTTTAAATTATGAATGCTGTTCTGTCAATACCCCTCCAGAGAAAGTTATGTAATATTTGTATATTGCCGGCATTTACTTACGGAGTAGAAGCCTGGAGGCTTACAAGGAGGGTTCAGCTTGAATTGAGGACGACGCAGCGAGCAACAGAATAGAAAATGATAAGTGTAACCTTAAAATAGCTGTAGTTTAAGCGCACGAAGAAACACAAAGGAACACAGGACAAGCGCTTGTACTGTGTTTTTTTGTTTCTTCGTGCGCTTAAACTACAGTTATACCATGCATATTCAACAAGCACAACTTCCGATTCTGTAACGTTAAGAGACAAGAAGAGAGCAAAGTGGGTCAGGGAACAAGCGAGTGTCAAGAATATCATAGTTTAAATAAAGACGAATAAATGAACATGGGCCGGGCACATAGCACGTAGGTGGTATAACCGCTGGTCATTGAGGGTAACTGGTTGGATTCCCAGAGAAGGCAAACGTGCGAAGAGGAGGCAGAAAGTTAGGTGGGCCGATGAGAATAAGAAGTTTACAGGTATAGCGTGGCAGCAGAAAGCACAAGAGCCGGTTGATTGGCGGATCATGGGAGAGGCCTTTGCCCTGCAGGGGGCGTATATTCAGGCTGACGACGACGACAATGACGATGACGACGACGATGACGATGATGATGACGATGATGATAATGAAAGACAAAAAAAGGTTTTTATCGTATTACAAAATCGCTCTTTCATGATACCGAAACTATCACACAGGCCGGAAGAAGACGCTTTGTAAACGATAAAACAAGTGAAAAAATCAACCGCATGTCTGCGTGCTTCACTGCAAAGGTCTTCGGAAGACGATATGCTGTCTGGAGGCGCTGCGTGTAATGTGGACGCCATATGTCGCTAATGTGACGTAACCGAATCTCTTCTAAAACGCAAAGCCACTAATAGATGGCATCACCGTGTCGTTAGAGCAAAGCGCATGAAACACCCGCTTTCTGTGCATAGCGCTGTATTCTCAGCGCAGCGTAAGAAGCACTAAGTTGTTTTAAGTTACGTAGTTAAGCAATTTCTAGTGAAGGAACATACCCCTAACATTTACTTATTGATGTTACGTCTCACATAAGCGTAACGTTTGCTTTTTGATCGACAATGTCCATAAGTTCTAACGCAGCTACCTGATCAAGATGGCTGGGCGTTGAAGAGGTACTTAAGCTTTCATCGGATAAGCGAATTGCGTGACATACAGAAAAACATAGACCAAATTTTCTGCGTTAAAGTCGCAATAAAAACTATCACCTTAAAAAAAACGCAGGTGGCGACGCTTCCGTGAAGTTCTCGCAACAGTCACAGTGACGTCATGAATTTTGACGGCGTCGACAAGGGGAAGCGTAGTTCTTCATAAAAGACACTTAACGTACCAAGTTTCGCAAAATTTTGTAAAAGCAATATGGCCAAAACGCCAACAAACACTATAAAGTCCCTGATGTCGCCATCGGAAGTTACGGTGAGATATTAGACAGTCAAGCTTTTCGAATTGATTCTCTCATGTATTAATAAACCTTTGACTGTGCGACACCATAGGGCCTTCATAGTAGAATACGTTGGCCTAAATAATTTACTAGTTCACTTTAGTGTCCCTTTATTGAGAGAATGGCATGAATATTACAGCGTCTACATATATTGCGGCGTTAAGCAGAGTTTAAAGCGAAGTCCAGATTAGTTATTTCTACAGCTCCCGATTGAAAGAGAAAGGAATCGAAATTCATAGAATGATGGCTCCAGGCTGATTTAAAAAAGTGTCTCAGGGGTAAACTGCTGAGTGCCAGTAACGCGCGTAGCATAGAACAACGAACACAGCTGAATACAAGCGCCATTTCACAAGGATCAATTAGCATAGTTGTGAGAGGACACCTATTATTTGCTCCGTATGTGCTTCTTTGTTGTGCGTGCTACTTGCGCCTCGCAGTTCAAAATTATAAACTAAGTAACCAAGCAATGAGTTCCTTTATAATACGTGGGTTTGGATAATTTAGAACTAAACATATATCAGCGTCGTTTGTCTTATGGACAGAATCTGTACCTATTCTGGAGATATTATGGACATCTTATGGACAAGTTCTGGGCATTTTATGGACATATTACGAACATATGCCGCTGACGCTCACAAGTAATGTAGATAACGTCTGTAAGAAGGAATGAACAGCGTGCGCCACAAAAGGAAAATCACGAAGAAGAACAACGAAACTTTATTTTGGAGGATGGGGTAGAAAAGGGGTACTATGAGCATATTGGTTGGAGCCCCTAGTCCAGAACTCCACTGGCTTGTGCCGATCGCCTAAGGTGACTCCGCAGCGCTAATTGCACCTCTGGGTCCGAGCTGGCAAGTCGTGCCTCTCACTTCTCCAAACTTGCTACAATGGAGCTGACAAAAAAGTTTCAAATTATATGGCTTTTGGGCGCACTGCCAAGAGACGTAAGTGATAAAATGTTGGCAAACCGCCGCACCCCGGACAAGCGTCACGTTACAACGTTGGATATATTTTACTAGGCCGCGATGAACTTGAAGACTACTGTCGGTATGTTGCGGAGATGTGTGGTGTCTTCCGCTTCAAGCGATGTATGATGGGTACTATATTTTTCTCGTGTGCTCCACTGGTAAGCAAGCTTCTGATATTACACGTGCGGAAGTCTGTCATTGGCATTGTCGAGTAATTTCGTTTTGAGAACCTTAATCTGTTTCAGCGTGTGGCCCTCACATGTTACATTCTGTGCTAATTTGTTCCTTTCATTTTTCCAATCAGTTGACTGCTTGCGCAGCTAATGTACCAAAAGTGATTTGGTATCCAATTTTGATATTGCTCTAATGTGACTCCGGATATCGAGGGCGCCTATGTCAAATGCCACTTGGGAAAGCGTGTGACATTAAATAGTCGCTGCTCTGCTGACACTATTGACCATGTGAAGACTGGTCTCATTCTACGCCATTAAACTATCAAACACGACGCCCCCAACGCCTCGCTCTCCTACCATGTCATTCGGGTCTCTCTATACAGCAGGCGGCCTCCCGCCAGCCTCGTCCCGGGACCTCAAACAGCAATTTACCTCTGACCTGTCCCCCATTTACGTGATCGCTTGCGACTCGGCAGTTATATACAACATACAGTGAATACATTTGGAAGACATTACATTAGCAGTTCAAAGGCAGCGGGCTTTATAGGGACAGGGAAGATCGCACTCTCCATGACGACGAGGCATCGGTGCACAGAACCGGCGAGGGTCACCGAGTGTGTTGAAGAGAGTGTGCCGGGACGGAGAAGAGGTGGGCGACCGGATCGGCACACTCAGTGGGGGGTCTACGGGTGCTAAACGCCGGCAGCCACCGTCGTGCCGGAGCTTGCACCCACAGCTCGGAAGAGGGCGTTTTCGGGGGTTGATGGTAACGACAGCGGATATGCCATATTTGCCTCGTTTTTTTTTCCTCCCTCTTTGTCAACCTTCTCCACTGCTTTCGCTATCATCGCCACCCTGGCTTCCGTAGCGGGGTTGGGACGATCGCCAGCGTGCGTGTGACTCCGTCAACGTTTGCCGCGACCCCTAGCGGCCGCCGGACAATGAGATGCTCCGCTGCGCACGCCAGAGGGCGTTTGTTTTCCCCACCACCTCACTCCCCTTTTCATCGGCTGTTGCCATTTAGTTGTCCATGGGAACCGTGCCCTGCTGCTTTATCCGTCTGGTTTCTCCGTTGTCTGTTTTTTTTTTCGCTGGTAGTTTAAAAAATCTATGTAACAATAACGTTTAGAGATGACCCAGCCTGCGGTGCAACATACTTTCGCGTCGCCTGGAAGGCGAGAGGCCGTTTATTGCTGCGGAAGCGGTCGTAAAAGACGCGGTGGTCTAGCGACGTTGGCTGAGCTGCAGCGCGGCTGGATGTGATTTGACGATGACAGGGATGGCCTGCCCAGTTTTATCACTTTCGTTGTGTCACGCTTGTAAACGCGACATTTGTGAGCTCGTAAGATCGCCTTCTCACTCTATCAGTGTGGCGCGAGCGAAGCAACCGAGAATGGCAGGAAATTTCCGTGCTTAAGGTTCAGCATTAGAGTCGAATTGTACATTTGTTTTTTAGTGTGCTTGAAGTGTGCCTGAGGGCACGAGCAGAATTTGTTCTTGTCCACCTACCATCTCACGTTCTGGTGCTGCTTGTCAGCGATTACAGCGATGGTGATGATAATAACAGCTATATGAAGAAAGAACGAGAGAAAGTGACTGGCTGCACCTTCAGGGCCAAATTTAACTTGTAAACTTAGCCTGCGCTACAAAACTTATTGAAGATTTAGAAGTTTGCATGTCATACTGTGAGGGTATACGCAGCTTGCCGTCAATTAAAACAACAGTGCAAAAATGTCACATTTTGCAACATTACTAGCCTAAACGTGTGATCGATCGTCGCTTTCGTAAAACACTATAGTTGCAGATGCTAATACAAATTACATGTATTATTGGTGTCGAAAATTACTAAGAATACGCTGTTAAGAGTTACATCACTTCAATGCCTTCATACAATGCCAGCAGATCTCGTAAAAGTGCCGGTTTTAGATTCATTATAATGATAACCTGTATTTTATAGTCCTGATTACTTTTCCGGAGCCCTCCACTACGGCGTCTCTCATAATCATATGGTGGTTTTGTGACGTTAAACCCCACATATCGATCAATAGTCGTGATGACTCATTGCGCTGATATGTACTAAGCAGTCGTACTCAGTTACTTAGCTTTACTAATACTCTTCTTCGCAATACTCAGCTTCGTGTTTGCCAGTCGCACGCTTTTTCAAGTGACATACAGTAACACTATCCGAAGCATTCAAAACAGATGGTTATGCGGCTGTGCGCACCGCAGAACCGTGTGGCACAAGGCGAAAACTTTGTGCCTCTCGAATAGCTCCGTATACGGCCAGGGCTGTTTGTATATACGCGGTGGTGAACATGCTATCTGCGTGTCAACTAGGCTGGCAAATATAGAACAACATTGGCCTCACATTTCTTGGCTCCGTCCTTTCATCCCATGACATAGAACCTCTTTGCAATACATCTTTCGTATAGCCCACGGCCTGTGCAACCGGACAAGTCTTGTTCTCACGAGGTGTGTGAGAAGGTTCTGTTTACTTTTACGGGTGCATTCGAAGAAGTGCAACGAGAGCATGGTGCGCTGCAGACGCTCCTTTACGCAGTCGCTTCGCAGAAAGACCAGCTACTGCCAAACAAAGCCTACGATCGTGTTCTCCTGGATATATGTTTATGCTGAAAACGAGACGCACGCACGGTACAAGGCCATGGGAATCGGCGGGAATTGTTGTCGAAGTCCCGTCGCTCGAGATGTACGTGCCCTGTGCGGTGTTGCGTTGTGAGATGACGCGGTGCTTGTGCATAAGTGCTTGGAAAGTGGATGCCGAAACAATGAGGTTTTACTTAGAATTAAACGGTGAAATGTGCCTAGGCTCACTGTCCACGTGCCGCTTGTCGGACTCCCCGAATTCGATAGATTCGCTAGCTTGTGTCAGTCTGTGTGAGCTTTAGACCAGCGATGTGTTAGCTATAGCAATATTCGTAGAATTCTGGTAAGCGGTTAAGCGTTAAAGCTTTCTTCCCATTCCTCGTGACTACAGTTGACTCGGGTTAATATTGCCGCCTTAAGGTATACCGCTGTATACCAGATGGTCACACGTAAACGCTGATTGCCTAAACCTGCGGCATACGACCGAGTTAAAATCATGTACAAAGCGTCTTATTCGGATAATATGTCGCAACCCTGCACAATCAGGCTACGCCGCAGGCATCCACACTGTTCGGCGACGTTGGCGATACAGCCTATGATGCTTTCCTCCTGCACTTATTTAGGACACCAATGATGCTTTCCTCCTGCATTTACTTGGGACACCAATGACGATTTCCTCCTGCACTTACTTAGGACACCAATGATGATTTCCTCCTGCACTTAGGACACCAATAATGATTTCCTCCTGCACTTACTTAGGACACCAATGATGATTTCCTCCTGCACTTACTTAGGACAGCAATGATGATTTCCTCCTGCACTTACTTAGGACAGCAATGATGCTTTCCTCCTGCACTTACTACCGCTGCCGGCGGCCGCATGCCAACGCCGCCGCGACGTATATAGCTGCTCGAGCATCCACGGGATCGCGTCAGCTCGCGCGGTGCTTTTCTCGCGGTGGCCGATGAATGGGACACGATGAGGCGGAAAGGGGGCCTCATTTCCATACGCCATCATCGCCATGGCAACCACTGCGCCAGCTGCAACAGCCACCGGGTCATCGCCGCCGTATCTGCGCCCGCGTGGCTAAGAAGAAAACGTCCTGCACCCTCTTCACTGTTATAACGCTACTCCTTCGCGCCGTCGGTCGCCCGAGAGTCTCTCCCGCCCTTAACCCGAGCCGCGGCTGCTGCTCGGCAACATTCTCGCTTAGGCCCGGGCCCTCTGCCCTCGTCTCCGCGCGCTCATGATCTGAAGGGCAGCACACTTCCCGAGGGCGGGGAGAAGCAGTGGCACGGGGCTAAGGAGCTGCCCGAGTCATTATCACCGCAGTATCACCCTTCCCCCTTCTGCGTATTTTCTTTCTTTCTTTTTTTGCCACCTTAAGTCTCTCTGTTGATCGAAAGGGAGAAAGAGAAAGCGTTTATCGATAAGCTGTGACCTTTGGTCTGTGTTGTTACTCCGCCGGACGGTAACGCTGTGTGCGGTGCGAGACTTGGCGGTTCCGTTTATGTGTAGTTCCTGTTCGAATCTTCGCCTGTAATACACTTCTGTTGTCTCTCTGTTGCTGCGCCCGCGGAGACGATGCTCAATACTTGGACCTAACTCGTGCGGCGTTTGTTCGGCTGGTCTCTAAAGAATGTGGTGTTTTTTTATAGTTTTTTCAATTCTTTTATTAGATTTTTTCTAGTTTTTATTCAATACGTCTGTCATGACGATGGGATAGTTAGCTATAACGTAGCCTACCTTCTTAATTTCTTGTCGTACATAAAAAAATAATTTGATTGCATTGTGCCTCGCCTCTAGGCGCTTTCCGCTGCTCTCATATATAGAATATCAGGCGCTTGAAGAAACAGTCAGATATACGAACCGTACCCGCAAACACGCTGAATTAATCGTTTGACAGCTTTTTGCCCTAAACAACAACAACAACAACAACAACAACAACAACAACAACAACAACAACAACGACGACGACGACGACGACGACGACGAAGACGACAGTGAAATGCATGGGAAGATGCGTACCTATTAAGGGTAAATGCGCTGAGGTTTAGTGACATTGCATTATTGTATTAAGCTCTATGTTGATATGTTATACTTGTCATGACATTGCGTACATTGAAGCAATACCCAAGAATGAATCATCCAGACAAATGCATCCGCCCCTTGGCCTTGTGATTGACCGTCATTTTTTCCCATTGGTGTTCATTTGCCGCCCTTATGATACCCCGGCTAAGGTCAGCGTACAACCACGCACAGGAACGCGCATATGCGAGCGTGTCCATTTTTTTGTAGCATCTGAAGATCGGCATAAAAAATTGTTTTCTCCCTTACGAAGCATCTCTAAGAGGGAAAGCACTTGCTAGAAAGTTACACCGGAAGATGTGCACGTCGCATTAGAGGACCACGGTTGTTTTTGCCATGCCTCATCTGTTGTTTTAATGATATCTGCAAAGTCGCAATCTTCATCATATTCGCACCTTCTCTATAAAGTCATCCTTTTGTACGGGGGCCACAACAGTCAATACAGCGTGGACCGGGGCGTTCGCTGGGTTCCGATTTCGAAGCACCACATGAGGTTGTTGATTCCCAGGCCTCGTTTTGATTTTCTCTCTCTCTCCTCTCTCTCTCTCTCTCTCTCTCTCTCTCTATATATATATATATATATATATATATATATATATATATATATATATATACACATTATCCCTCGGACCTCCCAGTTCAACCCGCACCCTGTGGCCTGGCCTGCTCCTATCCTTTTATATGTATGTGCGCATACTTACTACACCGGGAGCAGCAGCGGCGGCGGCTGAGGAGCCCATATTGTTTTATCTGCGTTCACGACGGCCTCGTTCTGTATGCGATGGTGATGGGCGCGTCGTTTGCCGCAACGGCTGCTGCGGCTGACAGCCAAGGGTCCTTTCCGGGGAGCATAATGCATGCATGGCACAGCCGTCGGGCACTCGACGCCACGAGGGAGTAAGAGAGAAGAGTACGAGGGGGCACCACCGAAAAAACAGCGTCATCGCGAGGGTGCTTGCTCCATACTCCACGTGCGGAGCGTTATTTGCGCCCTCTCGCGGCATGTACGCGTGTCAAAGATGGGTATAACCGCGGCGCATTTTCGCGACACGCAGAAGCTCGACGCGGCACGATGAGCGCCACCGCGAGGTATACTCTGGGCGCCGGAGGCTCGGTTCGGGAAAGCATTGTCGGGCCGCCGTGGCACGAGGAGCAGGAGCAGTGAAGAGAACGAAAGCTATGCCGCTGCATATTAAGACGAAAAAATAAGAAAATGTAGGAGGTCCGCAGACTGAGACGTAGGCGAACAGAAACTACGTGAGTGAATGTATATATATATATGACACTGAGAACGACAGCAAAGCTCTACGTTGAGTCGGTCCACGTGGGATGTTTTAAAATAAATTTGTTCCAGTTGAAACAATAGTTGAGTTCCGAAAGTATATCAGGTGCAGAGACTCAGTTTAAGCTAGAGTCTAAGTCTAAGTTAGAGGCCTGTGTACTGTGCAATGTTAGTGCACGTTAAAGAACACCACATGGTGAAAATTACTGGATCCCTTCCCCATGGCGTGCCTAATAATGATATCGTGGTTTCGCCACGTGGAACCTCTGACATCATTATCGAAGGATAGTGTGCTTCGGGACACGCTTGCCATTGACTGATGCACATTAACAGGGCGTTGACTTATTCAAAGAATACTGTATAGCTCGCGCTCTTGGCATACTTTCTCTTCTCGCAGATATCGTAACAGAGCTGTACTAATCTGCGGTTCGGCTTAAGGACAAGCTATGAGAGATATATTGGCTGCAATATTTACAAAGGATAAAATTTGCACGGCAAGTTGGCTGTAATATGTACCAACGGGACGCCTTTTCTACATGTCTAAATCATTGTCTTTAAGTTTTACATATCACTCTAAAGCGAGGACATACTTTTTTTAGGAATTCGGCATGTACATTATTTTATATGTTTTTCTTTTACCGGCAGTGATATACAACTAGTATCAAAGGTATACATCCATGGCCACGTCTGTGCAGAGCACGCAAGCGGCCGGTTTTTGCTCTGCAGGGCGAAACCTTGAGGCAGTATCGGGCTCCGATGTGGTCAGCCTCACGACTGGGACACGAATGTTCCTGATTGGCTGCTCTTGCACTATACAGAGGCGTGGCTGCGGCTGTACTTCTGTGACCATTATAACGCGGAATGGGTGTTCAATGAAAGCATGGTAAATCTCTGATAGAAAGGATCCTGTTTTACAGTTTATGTTTGTTCAGCGAAAATCTGTTACACATCTGTGTACCGCGTACTTCTGTGCCACTGTAACCTATGTCAGTGTTGTTGTACTCATGAGAAGTATGTTATCCGCGACACAGAAAAGGAGAAGGCGTACTGCAGCGCAGCCGTCATAATCTATACGGAGCTCCAGACAAAAGCAGCGTATCATCAGGATCTTTTGTTTACCTAATGGCCGCCATCATGTCCACGAGCCTCCCAAGGTGTGTCCGGAGAATATTGCGCTGTCATGTTTAGCCGAGCGTTCGATCTCCCTGCTTTTGTCTTCACGCTCCCGGCGAGCCAGCTTGTCTCGACCTTTGGCGCTAATATGGCGCTCTTTTCTCTTTCGCGAAAGCACTGTACGCGTTGTGCTCTTCGGACACGATGAACAGCCACGTCGGTGCGTGGGCCGTGTACTTAGGTTTAAGTGCTGGAGCAATTTAACCCAGAGAGAAAAGAAAGCTTTTGTGAGGAAACCAGGCGTTTCTGACAAGGCCCTTGGCGAGAATGGGGCTTAATGACGTGCTTGGGGCAGCGAGTTTAGAGCAGTAAACTTGATGAAGCCTTAACAGGGGGTGCTCCTTACAACGCTTGGCGGTGCGTGCTGCGGATGACTGATAAAGAAAGGAAGGAAGTAGGCATATTGCATTAAGATTATTTGGATCACACTTTAAGCGCTGCGTCGCTAACTGCTATAGGATGTTTGCTTTGTTCACCTTGCGTTGAAGCATCAGAAAAGGGTATTGACGATGAAATAAAGGAAAAGGTGACGCTGTAGGTGAATCAGGTTCGGAATGTTCGGAAGGAGAGTGCGGAAATGTTAGTAAACAAGCATTGCAGAGTGCTTAAGGACGCTCGATCATCACTCTTAGCACGTAGAGGTAGAACAGTGTACTATGCAGGAGAACGAGTGGCAGCAAACCTTCAATACGTGAATTCGTCGTTCTGTGTGTTCCGTGTACTAGGGTGTTTTGTCTTTTAAGAAGGCTGCACCAATTGTCCGATGTACTGCTTAAACATTTACTGGCTGGCTTCCACTTTACAGCTCGTTTATAAATCGAAAGTCCTTCTTATGTGAAATCTTTTGCAGCTCTACAAGACATGCAAGCCTAAGCTAGACACCTTTAATTATGTACCAGTTACAGAACTAGCTCTTGCATAATAAGCCACAGCTCAGGATACGCAGTTCGAACTTTAGCAACGTGTTGTTTATTATTGTAGAAAACTATGCCCACTTGTGAGTGATGACAGGCATGCATCGAATACCAGCAAAGGAGGTGCTTGAGCACGTTCGAACAATGATCGGAGGGAAGTAATGGTGAAGCCGACTAATGTATCCCAAGCTCGAGGCTACTGCTAGCTTTGCCAACGACTCTGTCTGTCTGAGCCTCTTGATAGTGTGTTCAGGCACGGCAGAGTGTCTCTTATCTTTCTATATATACTCTTAAAACTGTATTGTACGAAGCTGCAGATCCAACGGAGAAAATTTGATTCTTCAGCAAGTACACATAGGGCTCAATATAAGCTACCTGAATAAAGGAACTGGTTTGGTCATCTCAACCAATTTAACAAAGTTTTTCTATAAATAGCTCAGTAAAAAAAGCGGTGACTTCCATTTCGCAGTTACGGGTTTATCTTCGAATGTGCGCTTTAACGCTCTATGGCTATAAAACGTCCGGTTGCCTTGCTCACGGCTCTAGCTTCAGTTAGCTGAGGCTGCACGCCGGGCCCACGCTCAGATCAATGAACTCCACAGCGCTCTTACGTACCTGATAGTGCTATGGGGGGCGGTGGGTCGTTTCTTGATTCCATGGCACTAATCGTCTCCTTGCAACTTTCTGGCTCCGCCTATACAGTCATGAACTCATGGTCATTCTTTCGTCTCTGCATACGTTCGCCCGTCAGTGCTTCACGTAACCGTCTTTCTGGCCTGCGTCGCCCGGACATGGTGCCCCTTATGCCCATACGACATGGAAAACTCCATGTCATGGCCACCCTTTGGGACTATTCACAGGAATCTTTTAAAATGAAGCATATTTTAAAAACGTTTGTAAGCAGTTTTGTACGTGTTCACTCCCTTTATCTTGAGGAGTTGATTTATCCCAATCTGCAGAAGTAGATCTGTAGCAAGAACGATGGCTCTACAGCTTTTGGTTGCCGTGAAGTTATAATTTCAGATTTCAACAAATGGACATATGTTTTTATTTTATGAACTAACCAATTGAATAAAATAATTCGGGCGTCCAATCACTTCGTTAACATGCGTTTCAACTCTATTAAAAATAGGCATAATTAGAGTTTTTGTTTGGGAGGAATTGAGGCAAGTCTCGAAACTAGTCTACAGCACTGTGGCGCAAATTCTTTGCGCGTTGCACTCAGCGGTAAATGTTGCACCAGGAAAACAGAGCAAGAACTTTTATTTCTTGCTGTTTTAATTACAACTGCAGCTTGGTGATCGAATCAAGCTGATCGCTTGGGCTGGTAGTTAATACTGATTGGACCGGGAATGCGTTTTAATGCGCAGGCATTTGTGAAACCGTGATGATGTATACGAAAATTTTTTTGGAATGAAGCGCGTTTTAAGCATGTTCGTAAGCAGTTTTGTACGTGTCCACTCCCTGTATCTTTCTTCTTCCTCACCTTTCCCACCAGGTTTTGCACATATTACCACCATCTAAGCAATAAACTTGGTTACAAGGGTGCGCTCTGTCCATTGTTAAGGGTCGGAGGAGGAAGTTCGCTGATGACATCCCACCGCTGCCACCAGTTATTGCGAATGGGGGTCTACCCGGTCTCTTGTGGTAGCGTGGTGTAACCGGGTGGAGGAAACGAACGCTGACAAGAAGATGATACGAAAACAAACAGGTTTATGACACTATTTACACTTATTTACAGCAAAGAAAGGCCAGTGGTTTCACAAACCACGAGCGTGGTGGTTAAACCGTTACATGGTTCAGAGCGACGTCCAGCACTCTGCGGCGTCGTTTTAAGCCCTAGTCGGGCTCCTCCTCTCCGAGTCGACCACCAATCACGCACACACAACAGGTGAGGGGGATGAGCATGCACGGTTCACATGAACGTCCAATATTGAGTCGTGATCACTGCACTGCAAGGTGGCACCAGTGGGGCTCTTCCTCATGGTGTGTGTGCCGCTATTCGAGAGGTCCCAAGATCCTGACAGCATACTTCAAAGGGTCCGCCGATTTGTTCGCTTAATTAGCGGGGCGATTTGTGGCGGCCGCCATGGTCTCTTCCAAGGAAGATGCTGTTTTTGTTGTCCTCTCTGGAACGGTTTACGACGTCGTGGCGCACACGACGTCTTATCCTCCGGCTAGCAAGGACAATGCCTGGCGGGCATAGGCAGCCGGCCGGTCGGCTACTTGATTGAAGATTAAAAAGAGCGCCGCTTCCCCGTCAGCTCTGGTGCCGGTCACAACAGCTCCCCATCACCAGATGAGTCTCCGAGGCCATCAGTCACCGCTGCTGCTTGAAGGGACGACGAAAGGGTCCGTAGTTGAAAGTCAGGAACTCGCCTTTGCTTGCCACATGGTCTGGGTAATTGCCGAAATCTTCGACAGCGTGTGGCAGACTGGGCGCCGAAGGGATTGAGAGCCTCCCCAGTAGATCGGCTTATGCACAATAGCGTCTGCCCAGACGAATCGCCGGGCCAAACGTAACACCATCCTCGTTGTTTTCGTCAGAAGCTCTGTGCATTCAAAAAAGATTTTTCTTGAAAAAGAAAAAAAAAAACTACACCATCTCCCTCTAAAGGGAACCATGGGGGGATGCGAAGCAGCACTGCGGGTGCACACCATGTTTGCGTTTACGTTCACATGACGTTTCTGTTAGTATGTGCGGTTTGTATTTTGTATGTGCGTTACCATGACGTTGTGTTTGTGCGTTGTCGAGGAACTCTTGCTTGCTTGTATCGTGTGTTCGCTCCGGCGGTTCCCGGTCGCTGCAGTCGTATCGAAAGACTCGCTACTCTCGCCGCCGCAGACTCGCGTTGTCTCTCTGCAGTGGAAGCGGTAGCTCAACGCTGACGCTTGGCTTCGACGTCGGCGATCCAGACATCGCGGCTTGTAAATCAGTCGCCGACACGTGGCTTGCGCTTGCCTGACCAGAGGTTCGGAATCACCTTGCCTGCGCAGGAGTTTGCGTTCGCCATTGCGAGCTTTGCGCTGCTGTTGCTCCGCGACGATCTATATCTCGGCAGATGTTGGAGTACCGTTGCAACTGGCGCCGACGTTGACGTTACAACTCATCTGAAGGGTAGTGAAGTGAGAATGACGAGTGCACGTGCTTAAGGACAAGGGAGAGGAGGGAGTGGGCTTACAGGCAGAAGCGTGGGCGGGGGAGAGGAGAAAAGGTTACCGGACACCTGCGTAAATGATGAGAGTGGGGGACAGAGTAGGTGCATGCGCAGCGGAGCGCAGACTCCACCGGATCAAGCTCGCTCATAAGATGCTCGGCATCTAATACGATTATGGACATGCGCGTACACTTTTGTTGGGGACTCACCCGCTGGATTTCGTGTCGACCTGCTGTGACCCCACGATTTCCGACGACAGCGCAGCTCTAGCCGAGCGGCTCGCCCTACTCCATTTCCTGACGCCGACGAGAGCTCTCGCTGAGTGGTGCACCGTCTTCGGACTCTTGCGACCATGTCCATCTTTACCATCTTCTCCTTACTTCCATATGTGGCTTTTTCTACCACTCTCTCTATCTCTGTACCTTTTCTTCCTCCCTATCCGTTTAATGCCTCCTTACCCCCATTCCTCATGAGCTACTGTTGAGGTGTCTTCCCCCTGAGAGACAGTTACGGGGCACAATTTTATCTTCTTTTCACTTAGGAACCCCCCCCCCCCCTCCAATTTTGTGTGCCCGGAGCAGAGCTGTTGCGAGGTCACGTGGTATGTGTCCTTAGAATAACAATCCGCAGATTTCATATGTGAAAACAACTATACGGCTGCCATGGTACTTTTATTAAGAGGGAGGGAGCAATAAAGGCTCTTCAACAACACCGTTTCGCTATGCGACTGAAAACGAGATGCCGCTTGCCATGTAGCATCACAGGGACGGCTGTTGTTTTAATGCTGTATAGTACTGCATGCGGGAAAACTGGGATTGAAGCGGGGTTAGGTTACACAAGGAAGGGTGTTGCTTATTGTCAACAAGAGCTTTACTCTGCGAGGACGCGAGTACTAAGAAATCAGCCATGTACTTGTATAGCGAAACATTTATCTAGTCACCCAGTAAGCTCAACATTGAGACGGACGTTACGCACCACACAGCTATACGCAACGCCGCACCACGCAACAACCACACAGTGCTACGCCACACCACGCCACACTGCGCCGCCATGCACCATAACACATCACACTGCACTGCACCACACCACACTGCACAAGAACAGACCAAGCCAATGAATCACAGAGTTAGCACTGCTACTGCCTGCTGAAGCAATTTGACATGTGGACTAGTGCGCACACTAGAAAGAGCAAACTGTGTTCGGATTGGGACAAGGAAGGGGAGGGTAGGGTACGAGGTGGTTGCTTATGATGGGGACCTTGAGTCCAGACGCCCATCGCCAGCTGCTACGAATCACTGAAATGTGACTGACACGCCAAATAAAAACCTACGGTGACAGCAGGTCTTCATCATTCTTTACCACATCCATGTACATAAGAAAAGAACCATGCTAGCGCCGAGCAATAACGTCAAACTATAACTTTAATAACTGTCGGGGTTTTTGCGTCACATAACAACAATATATGGCGTTGGCGTGGGTATAGCTCTGAACATTTTTACCACCTTCGGTTCTTTAACGTCACCTATCAATGTAAGCACATGGCCGTCCAGCACTTGGCCTCCGTCGAAATGCAGCAGCCTCGGGCAGGATTTGATTCCGCGTAAATCGATCGGATCTTGAATCAGACTAGTTTTGATGCGTAAGTGATACCTTTGAAATCGTAGTAAGCTTACGAGAACACTCCAAGTCATTATGCCCTTACGTGGTACGTTTGCCACTGCTCGCAAACTCGTATGAACTAATGCATAAGCGCATAAACTAGAGGAAAAAAAGACGGGTATAGTGTGCATGAGACACGCTTCATTCACGCTCGTGGGGTGGTTTGATGGGAAGCGGCCATTAAGACCTCCGGAATAAATGAATTATGCACTGAATTATGCAGTCTTCATTTCCCCTTCTTAAAGCGAAGAAGAAAGAGGGATAGAAAAAGGTTATGTTCAGAGTTCTGCAGCGCAACTAATGATCAAGAAAAATTACAAGCTCACAAGCTAGGAAAATAAATTATTAATGCCTAAACCGATGTGTGGAGGCTGGTTTTTGCAGTGCTTCTTAGAATGCCACAGATTTTTTTTTCGTACTTTATGCGAGAATTTAATAGCGCACGTATAGGTTTTTATCGCTACTTTCTGACTTTTTTTGCTGGCTGCATATATTTTAGGAACCTTTTGTTTCGCGGTGTGCGCGAAGATGAACGTTCTCCTCGCACGCTGCTTTTGCTAGTATGTTTTTGAGACGCCACATAACGAAGACTGAAGAGGGTTTTCCTTGTAAGGGCCTAGGACTTTTTTTTTTCTTATCATAATCACCCGAGGCAGAAAATACGGCAAAAAAAAAAAAGCCCTTGTGGGGTGTGAGGGGAGACTGGAACAAGGAAACATCGACAAGTTGCACACCATGGGCTTGTTCGAGCCAAGCCTAAAAAGCGAAGGCGTTACAAAAAAAAAAAGACGAAAAAGAAGGAATTTCGACACAACATAGAGTGGGCCTCATGTCGGCGAGCTGTGTTTGAACATGTCGCTGATTATCGCTTTCATTGTTCTACCAAGATGGATGACCTTCGCCTTGCTCCCAGACGTCTCGGCCATATTTGCGCCCAATGCCCTCTTTGTACCACTCTCGCCCCTCTGGCTTTTCTTGTTTTTTTTTGTGTTTCACTCGCAAGAAAGTCGTTAATACAAGTCCTCCTCCTCTTTTTTTTCTCCCGTACGTCTTTATCACCAGGACAAAAAACAATCGGGAGCTTTGAGTAAGAAAAATGGACTCCCGGGCCTCCATAGGTTTCCCTTTATTTACCCTATGCCGTGTTCCGAAACGTTTTCGTTTACTTTTCGTATACTGTTTTTTTGCTAGATTCTCGCCGCGATCACCAAAATCGGACTTCTTAAATCTTTTATTAAGTCCATGGTCGGACGTTGCTTAAGAAGGTTTGCTTTTTCACGTCCCTAGACGTATCGGTCAAACAATAGCTGTTCTGGGTGGACGGCATGCAACCTGTCCGACGAAGCTGCGCACACTGATACGGATAATGAAACTTCCGTACCGCAGAGGCACCCATTTGTCACCAATAAGTTGTAAAAAAAAGAACAAAAAAGGACGTTTTAGTGAATGTTCTGTTCTTGTTGTGTACACGGGCAGTTTTGTTAATAAATGGCTATCCTTTCACGTCGAGGCTCTCAATATACTTTATGCCTTAACTTTTTCTTTTTACTTTGGATGTTAGAAAAGTGCAATCCATAGCAAGCGAGCGGTTATGAAGACGTTATGAGTGTTCGTCTATGTTCGTAACCTGAAATTTCTTTTGCAGTAAGAGCGATGAATAAAAGTTTTCAATGCGCAACTATTATTACCACATTATAGCAGTTGAAACAATGGCGTTAAAGTATCTCCAGTGGTGGAGCGGTGACTGCGTTTACATTAAAGTGGTACTGACATCGATTTTAGAAACAGAGCGCCTTTCGGCCCAAGAATATCCTCTGTACAGAGACATTCATGTGCCAGAAAACACACTTATGAGTCGACTTACTCCGACTCGCAGAGACTGAGATCGAGCCGTGAGTCTGAGTCTGAGGCAGTCTGGGCGTGTAATATTTTGGTGAGTCTGATTGCTAGTGAGTCCGTCCGTCAAAAACATTGACGAGTGTGAGTTCGAGTCAGCTCTATAAAGGGCGGCGCAATTTCGTGAGTGAGTCTGAGAGAGCTTCATATTGTTTTCCTTGCCTCTCGTCCTATCTACTCAACTTCAGCATTACTATCACCTTTATGTCGGCTCACGTTGATAATAATTATGCCTACTTACACATCAATGTAGATTTCATACGCCGAGCTCAATATCGATTGAACAGATGCTTGAGTTATGGAGGGGAGTGGTTACTCCGTGACCCTTCTTTCCCCATTTTTTTATAAAAAGCCCTGTAATAAAGAAAAAAAAACATCTCATGTGAGTGATCACTTTATGTAATTGACCTGAGTGTATTTCAACGAATAATAGAGATCTGACCAAGTGTGTAGGTCAGTTAGTGCTAATGAGACATTTTATTTGGACAATAAAATATTTTTTCTATAGTATCGCACCTACTGACATCGATAATAGCTTGACGTCAGGCTACGGTATCAATGCTGGTGATTCGATGCACTCGTATGGATAGATGGGATGCCGTGAAGTACCCAGAAATACAGAATAGCCGCCTCTGCATGAGCAGCGGTGCCACGGTATGGAACGGCCGTGGAGACGTCACAATATCTAAAGTGAACACGTGATGATGAGCTCATATGGTGTCCACACGTCAGACGTCGCAGTGAATTAGGAACCGAAAGTGTCTTTTAAAAACATGTAACTTGAAAACGGGTAAGACTGTTCCGGGAGGGCTCTGCTGCGTATGAATGCAGCTGCGTGGGAAGCTCTCCTGTGATGCAGCTTTCCTGCCCTACAGAGCCTTCCCAAATTAAATGTTCAGGTGCTCACGAGCATTTCAGTCAGTGTGGGTGTGCGTCTTTAGCACACGGACAAAAACAATCACGAGCCTCGATTAAAAAAAAAGTAAACTCCCGCGCCTGCATAAGTTTCCCTTTGTTCCCCCTGCACCGTGCGACGAAAGGTTTTCGTGTATCTTCTATATACGTTCTTTAGTGCATTATCGCGGCAATCACTAAAAGGGGACTTCTATTGAGTCCATGGTCGGACGGTGCTGTGCGCGGAACGCACAGCACAGCAAGAGCTGGAAGAGCGGTCTTTCTACAGACTTTAAAACCCTCTTTGGGCAACTATATGGGTTACAAGCGCACTTGCATGCTACCCAGTGTGTGCGCCATAAATTATAAGTTCTATATTGTGGGGAAGCGTCTAATACGCCATACACTCTCGGCTGGATTTCGCCGCCGGCGTCCGCCGCCATTTATGTATATCTATCTGTATATACGAAAACGAAAAAAAATTTGGCAGATCCCACGTACCTGAGAATCGACGTTATGCGAAGCATGGTGAGGGAAGGTGACCGTGTTGCGTTTTTTTTTATTATTGAGCGACACATCATGAACTGACGCTGAATATATGTACAAATGTTGCACGCGCAGACATATGTTGAAATTTCGCAGATGTTTACATGACCAGTTGTTTGCACTTGTGCAACGATGCCAACTGGAACATGCGCAATAGCAACACCAGAAGCCGATACGAAGCGCTGACGCTCGCGAGGATGCTGGCCCTGGACACTGCTACATAAATCAACTTGAGCGCATGGCAGCTAACCACGATTGACGTTAACCCTACATGACGGCTGTATGAAAGGAGTACATATGTAATGTTCATAAAATTGGGTAGGCAGCACTGCAACCACTGTTGATGTTTCACGAAGATTAGCGTCTATTTGAAAAGGAGTTCCGAGTTTTGGCGTAGCTCTGTTGTAAAATGCTTTAGTGCCACGCAGAATGCGTGAGTTCGATGCCAGCTGGGTTCCGGACATTTATTTTTTGCACTCGTCGGGTCAACGTTACCGATGTCGGGTATGGCTTAACGCTCACGCGTTAATATTACCAATGTGTGTTCTTGTCGTTTCTGGGTAGATACTAAGTGTCAATCACCTGTGGCACCTAGCCGCATACCAGCGGCACATACCCGCCCGTGGGTATGTGTCACTGTCTGGCGGGAATTGTTTGACGATGTACGAGACGGGATTGTGACATAATTCATGTCTTGACCAGCCCGTCCCATTCGTCAAACCATCTTACCCTCCCATGCTGATTTCGGTTGACGCCCAGTTAAAGGGGTGACCACGAGAGCACTCAAATGGAAGCGGCTAGATAGATAGATAGATAGATAGATAGATAGATAGATAGATAGATAGATAGATAGATAGATAGATAGATAGATAGATAGATAGATAGATAGATAGATAGATAGATAGATAGGTAGGTAGGTAGGTAGGTAGGTAGGTAGGTAGGTAGGTAGGTAGGTAGGTAGGTAGGTAGGTAGGGTAGGTAGGTAGGTAGGTAGGTAGGTAGGTAGGTAGGTAGGTAGGTAGGTAGATACGCTCAAAGTCACCGAAGTTCCCTAAGAAATTCTTTGCATTTAAAATGATTCAGAAAAAGACTCCGGCGCGGGGAATCGACCGTCCGATCTGTTGTTTGTGAGTATGTCGCGTTAGCCACTGAGCCACGAAAGAGCACCTCCTTCAACATTGAAATGGCAAGCTATTGATATCTACCACTCACCGCTGGCGATACCGATCTCGGGAGAACTATCGTGTTTTCAGCCTTGCGCAATGAGCGCGCGGTTATGCGTGCATCTCCCACGCGTACTTTGCCGCGCAGAGGGGAAGGGGGCGGTTGACGCTCACCCGTGGCGCGATAATCTCGCGGTGGGAAGAATCGTGTGCCCTGCGCTTTCACCGGAACGATTCTGTTGTGGTTACCCGGAGCACGAAAGTCACTGCACTCGCTTCACAGTCTCCGTTCGCGAAAAGGGCGCGCTTTTCAGAGACAGCGAAGTAACAGCGGAGGCAATTATTCGCGTTCATGTGTACCTGTGAGTACGTTTTGTGCGTCATTTGTGCGTGAGCAACGCGGCGCACGTTTAGATCTGCTTTCTATTCTTTGTGTGGCATTTCTATTTGTGGCTATTAACATTCATCGCTTCACCTTTGCGGTAAAGCTGGGACTTTTCCTTATTCTTAGGACAAGCGTGGTACCCACTTAGGTCGGCAAAACTTGCGAAGCTCACTCACAGTCGCTCATGAAATATATTTCGAGCTTTGGACACACTCGAACCCAGACTAACGACAATTCTCCTGAGCCACACTCACTCGGACTCACACTGACGAAAATTTTCCTGAACCGGACTCACTCGGACTTAAACTCGCTAGGACACTACCCACCCGGAATCACTCAGACGCAGACTCACTGCTCGATATGAGTCTGAGTGAGTTCTAACGAGTCGAGCCATGAGTCTGTTAGCTTAGAATTAGCTCCTTCGATCATGGTGTCAATGCTCTTTAACACGAAGATCTCATATAGTTGGTTCTCTTTTTGGCGCCGTTTGACAGTATCTTCGAAAACGACTTCTAAGTGTTTGAGAACCAGTAAGGCTGAGAGACGACAGTTTAAGATACATTTATCAATAACTTCTCTGGAAGAATTGATGGTGGGGGGGGGGAGGTCAAGGCACCCTCCTACGTAATACACGCCCCTGATTAATAAATACTGACATAGTGTATGAGCGACACTGCTTTGGAATACCTGTGAGTTGACGGTAGTGTAAACATGTATGCAGGTCTGGCTCATATAGCAAAGCTGAAGATGACTTGATAGGAATCGTACCCACTACATACTTGTAAGGCATCATGTGCCTCTTGTTGATGCTGTGGCTGACGGTGATGAGCAATTATGGCTGAGCATTTAATAATGGAATGGAAGCATTGAACTACCCACTGGTTACGTCATTCGCATTGTGTGACGCATGGTTACTATTCTACTGTTATAAAACCTTTTACTGCACATGTTAACGCGATTGCTTACTCGACATGAAAACTGCATAGCGTCAGTTTGCATTGGTGTTTCACAGAGTGTCCTGAACTTTCGGACGCTTTTGTTTGACGAACTTTTGAATACTCATTGGACTGTGTGAAATTGTGTTTTTGCATCTGTGCGTGTGAGTGTAATTCTGAAACGATGAATCGAATTGGAATATATTACAATATTTGATAGAAATATTTCCTTGCATTAAAGAAAAAAATGCACCAACATAGCTCGGTAGTAAAGTACTGGGCAGCCACGCAGTGGGTGCGGGTTCAAATCCCATTCGATAAGCGGTATTTTTTAATTGTTTCGCTTTTTTGTTATTTTACGCGATGGTCACGAATACAGCTGGAGGGCAACAAAAGCTCTAAAATTAGCCCTTGTTGTGGTCTTACGGCTTTCGGTGTAAAAATCGTCGACATTAGGGACTTCGACAGAAAAGAAACGTCTTTCAGCTGCCCTGCTGAAGAAGCAAGAGTTCCTCCAAGTCTGCCTGCGTTATGCGTGCCAGGGTGCTCTTGCCTCAGTCAGCACTTCCCAGGTTCTGACCTTACTCCCTGCGGTGTATCTTGGCGGTGACTCCACGGCAGCTTCCGGCTTGGACGCAGTCACGACGTATCAGGGTTTATGAGCCAGAGAAACGCACTTGTGTCACCGTGGACATAGTTTGCTGTCGAGCACATTAACACCAACTGTAGAACCCGTCATGTTTATAGAGACCAGTCTGTTACAGATGGATCGTTTGGTATAGGTGTGCGGACACGATTGACGAATGTTGCCATCGTGGCCACTCTGTCGCCGTACTTCCACCGCTGCCTCTGGGCTGGCACTGTGGAGAGTGTTTGTATACATCAGGGACCCACTTCATGGGCAATATTATCCTTGTCAGCCGCACTGCAGTCCCTGAAATTGCCGCGCACGCTAGGTCAACTAGTCGTGAATATCAGGCGGCTAGGTGCGCCTGATGAACTACAGATACACATGAACGTGTTGTACTGCATTAGCCACCAGTTCAGAGCAGCATGAAACCATGTTTGTTCTGACTCTGCTGTCAGTGGCGCACATGACGTGACATCTCAGCAAATTGGCATCCCTTTCTCAAGAAGACTGTACGTATTATTTGTGTGCTTATGTTATCACTGTATATGTATCGTATCGTCATCCGACACCCGGAGTGACAAACCCGGCAATGAACCAGGCTAACATCTCCTAAAGATTGCTATGCTATTTAATTTTTTGTGGTAGACTGACGCTTACCGGCACATTTTGCAGGCTCCTGAGGAAACGACTTTTCATATGGCACGGGAAAAAAATTAAACCAAGAATTTTCGTGCCAGTACCCCTTCAAACAGAACTATGACAAGTCCTGTCTCACAAGGACAAAACAAGTTCGCTATAGTGGTATTTGCGGGGACCAAATTCATTGTAAACAATGCCGAATATGTCGCCAGATATTATAATTTGCCTAGAACGTTGGAATAAGCATCGGGAGTTGGGAGAAAATTGTGACATTAGGTGTGAGCTTGCGGAATTAGCTGGGTTCCATACAGGTGAGCAAAGTTGTGTTATGGTTTGCGTAACAGACTGATCTGTATAATTTTTTTTTTGCGAATAGCCATAGGAGTTAGCTCAAGAGATAGTTTATAGGAGTCACACTTGCACGTTTACTGGGCTACAATGATGTCAACCGGATGGCGCGATATTGAACTGCTCAAGGGACGTACGCGATAAGATAATCCTAATGTGGGCTCCGAATGGTGGAGGAAGATTCTGGTTTAGTGACTCCTTACGGACATTTCGTACGCAACTTTACTGACAGCGGCATGCTACTATGGCGCGTACTCAAACAAGCTGGTAATTCTGTGGTTGACTTTTCTTTAAGTTTATGGATGTATTTGAAACAGTGGAATTGTTTTGTGTATCCATAGCTCCTTCAGCAGAAAGGCGGCTACGTATTTCATGGCGTTACCGAAGTAATAGCAAGGGTTTAACGCGGTTTGTATGACGTATAAGCTCCGATTTGACGTATAAGCTCCTGATTTGACGCCAAGGGTGGTCGAAATCGGGCTCTGAGCATTGCGTAAGTCTAGGAGCATATAGTGTTTCGCGTAGTCCACACATGGTCACCAATGCACCAAAAATTATCTACGCCTCGTTTGGCTAACGCTAGAAGAAAAAGAAAACGAATAAAAAAAGCTACAGCCCACGGCGCTGTGTCGTCGTCTTGTATGCCCGGGGGGCGCTTACGCACCGCCAGCGGCCCCTACACGGTACGTGCGCGTGACAGTTCCATCCCTCCTTTCCCGCGTCTCGCTTCCCCCGAAGCGGCTCATCCCTTGACGAATGGCGTTTGCTAATTGGCGGAATAAATGGCTCTCCGCTTATCGCGATTCCTCCTCTTCCCTAGCGATGCCAGCGCCTCTAGCGAGCTCGCCGCCGTAACCACGAGCGCAGGCCTGGCGCTTGTGGGCGCCGACGGACCGGTGGTGGTGACGACAAACAAGGGCCTTCTGTTGGCTCTCTCCCTTTTTTTTCCCTTCTTCCGTCCGGACAAACGACACTGCCTCACCAGCACCCCTCCCGCCTTCCCCTCCGACCAGGCAGCGCTAATTTCCCGGCATTTCGTGTTCGTCGCGACGCGCGGCGTTGATGACGATGGCGATGATTACAATAACGATCACGGCGATGCGGCAGGTCCCGAGCGTAACTTGACTGCCGCTATCATAAAGCTCGCATGAAGTGGGCGCTGCGTGCGTGCAGCCGACGCTGGCTGATCGCGACGCTCTATTCGCGTGCGATCCGAGCGCAATGTTAGTAGTCCTATATAGTAATAGCAGCGCATGCCGTTGCCGCCAGGTGAAGTGCAGGGTAGTGTGTTTTGCCCTTGCCTGGGTCGCTCGTTGTCGTCGCCAAGGGAGAGAGAAACGGCGAGTCTTCTCTCATCCCCTCCTTGTCCAGGCTTCCTCACCCTTTCCACCTCCTCCATATATCGTGCACGCGAAACATACACCGTTGCACGCTCGTGAGCTTCTTTCCACTGCCTGCCCTCTTTTTTTTTTTTTTGGCTTGCTGAGCGCCATCATGCGGTGGCTGTGAGCGCGGAGATTGCATTATAATGACTTCCTAAACGGCTAAATAAAGGATAGAAAAAAGAGGAAATGAAAGAAAAAAAAGGAAGTACAAAGTCGCAGCCAAAGCCCGTGGCCGCGGTGAACGTAAAAGCCGCCCCGGGGTCGCGTTTCTCTGGCAGGTAGTTTGGCCGTGAAATTAAGCCACTGGCTTGCGGAGAGAAAAGTGAACGGAACGTTCAGGAACCGAAAGGAGCTAGCGAAGGTTACGCCCTCTCCGGGGCAGATATGTACGGCCCCGTGTGCGTATATATATATATGCGGGTGCCCCGTTACTTATGCCGTATTGATGATGTTTTCTGCCATGTGGAAGCCGAAACAAAGCTGTTTCTTTGCTGGGACGCTTAATGCATGCCCGCCTTTTGTTAACGCTAATTACACACTCGCGCGAGCCAGAAGAGTCTGTCTTAGACTAGTGCGCCTGCTCGTTACCAGGAAAAAAGAGAATGAAGCTTCCTTCATTATTTACCATAATTCAAATTGGAATTTAAAAACGTGGAGCTGCATCCGTTTGAGGCAATATTTTAAACGGGGAACTGCGTAGATTAATTACGAAAACGACCTACTGGCGTGCTGTGCTACTGTTTGTGCTTTCGTGGTACGCTCACTCAATTTTAACGCCTGTGAAATATGGCTGCCCTATAACTGCGCAACTGGGGTAGAAGGGTCAGCTTGCGTGATTACTTATTCGGGAGACGCGTTCATCTGGGAGTATCGAACGTGGCCGTAATATTATCTTACCTTCATTTGCATGCCCTCATACACAGCACGATATCAAATATATTGTTAGATGTGCTGGCTTTAGGAAAGTCGTTGACGATCTCCCCCGCGCCTAAAGCGATGTACATAATCATAATTGTAGGTAGCCCACCCCCTTAAAAACGAAAAAAAATGAGAGTAAGAAGTAAGAAAAACCGAACTTTATGAACATTCTTGTTACGTAGAACAACGATGTCGCCTGATCGTACAGGTGGTATCGTCCAATATTGTTCATTGGTATCAGCACTCTTACTGCATGCTTACGGCTGGTCTCTAACCATCGCTGTTGATCTAGGCATGTTGTTCGAAGGACTGACAATGGATGAAACCACGTTATTTGCGCAGGAGCATTCACAATGCACAATGAAGCGCCGAAAGTAAAAGAGACAAACGCGACAACACAAACGCTGATTGACTACGGAAAGATTATTGAGAGAGTGCGATATGTAGTCAAATAAAATAAAGGGGAGGGGTTAGCACGTTTCAGAACTGTACAACCCTCAGGGAAATGATTATTTCAGGTGATCTCGGACATATTCAATTACTGCTTGATGCAAGGCTATACTGAATGTCAAGAGTAGCAATAATGTCCCGCCTTATCGATATACCGAACGTTTATAGCCTCACCCGCAGTCTTATTATTAAATGACGCTGGCGTCTCGCACTCGTGTAGCACCGGAGTGCAAGCGCACTCACGACAATGGGTGCAAGGCTAATTTAGAGTATGGCTGAGTCTTCAGTGAGGCTCCATTGTCGATAAGACGGTCTTTTAGGCAGCAACAAGTATGCCCAATTAGATTGCTTCACGCAGAAGACGGAAGTATCATAGACCGTATTTTTATCACACTTAACACATTATTTTGTTGGTTAACAATGCGTGAATGCCAGCGTTGCGCTTTGTCCCAATGCTCTTCCCATCACAGCACGTCATCTGCCGAGCCCAGTTCTGTCTGAGAATACAGCTCTAAAGCGGTACTTGGCACCCACCTCCGCAAGATGGTGTGGAATACAGCTCAAATAAGGAGTGCTTGGTTTCCGATCTCCTTTTCCAATCAATCATTCTTTTTTTTTCTGTAAAAGACGTTTTGCTTCAGCCTTCAGTTTAGCATGAAGTCTATTTACACTCTGTTGCCATCCCAGGGCAAGGCGCTGGCGCTGTTTAAAGACAAGTTCGACGTAGAAGGTTAGTGAAATTGTATGGTATATTTTGACTAAGAGAGCGTCATAAGGAGTGTTAAATAAATTTTATTCGTGTATGAATGACAGCAGAATGTAGGAACATATAAAACGACCATCGCTTGCCTCGCTGGTACGAGGTCTAGTTTTATTGGTTACCGGGTCAAAGATGGAAATGACAGAGTGAATAAACTAAAACCTCAAGTAGCCTGCTAACTCTCGTGGAATGAAGAATCATTCATTGCGTTCTGGACTGGGCTTTGGGAACAGGTTCGACCTCATGAGCTTCCTCAACGCCCACCTTAATACGCGAGCGTCCTTACGTTTTGCATATCCGAAGTCCATGTATTCGACAGGACCTATGAAGACCTTCAGCAAGAGAGCGTTGTAGCCACTTTGCTGTGAAGAAAAAGTCGAACGTTTCAGCAGTAATTTAAGGTAAAAAGTTGCATAATTGCGCGGGAACATTTTTTTTCCTTATCTGGCAAAGGTTATCGTCTCATTGCGTGTGTGTATACCAAGCTGTATTCGAGCCGGAAAATTGTTGTACCGGCTTGTCTACTTTTTCAAATTGACACCTTATATTGCTCGCTACTTTACGTTTTATAAGCCTTGGTTAGCCTGGCTCTCTTTCTCTTATACTTCTCGTCCTCCCAATAGTATGGTTTAATTTTCGTATGCCTCAGAAATATTCAATGATTATTGTGAACGACCAAGACTTAAGAGTGAACCTTTCGACTCGTTCCGTGGTATACGATATGCTGCTTTAGCGCGTCAGCCACTCGGGATCGGCACCGCGAATGCATGCATTCGGCCATCGCGCGGTGGGTGACTAAGAGCTCCGCACGTGGCGTTCTGCGCGGGAACAAAAGGACGACGGATGCGTGAGATGGGAGGCCGCGGATGCTGGGAGCAGCCAGAGCAAAGCAAGCATGGAATTAAGAGCGCTCTTCGGGAGGGGAAGTGCAGGAGTGAGTATAGGAAACGCGACACGTGCGCCTGAGCGGCAGTATACGGGAAAGCTGTGATTGAGGGGCTCGGGTGGGGAGTGTGCGTGTGTGTGTTCGCTGCCCTGGCAGCAAGTGAGGGCGCTCGCTTCCTTTCGGGAAATCAAACGCCGAGGGGAAGTAAGTGGCGACATCTTGCGGTGGCGGCGCCCGCTCCTAATCGCCCGATTTATTGTTGCGAGCCGCCGCTCTTATATGTATGGAAAAGCTCGTACAGAGAACTGGGAGCTTGGCGCGTCATTTCCCGATGGTTTCACGATTCTCAACGCTGCCTTTATGACGTTTTCAGGGTGCGACGCGAAAGCTGAGAGGGGGACTTCAAATTAGTGTTATCTGTATGACAGGCGCCATGCTGCTTATTATTTGTATTCCCGACGAGCTCTCTTGCTTGACGCTTGTAACTGGTATTGAGGGTTTGTGTGCCTTCTCTTTTCGTTTTCAGTTGCTTTCTTTGGCAAGTGAGCTGGTTTGATGCTTATATGACGAGTGGAGCCAGTTACTAGTTGAGTGAGCCGAGTATTGTGTGGGTTTCAGTGATGAGATGCTGTAGTGCGCCGGGCTGCTGAAACCTTGGCTCCAGGTGGTACCGGGAGTCACGTTGCTACCGCGACGTGCAACAGCCGGGGGTGACGTCATTGAGGCAATGATGAGCGCGAGCGCTTTCTCTCTCTTTTTTTACGTTTTCTACCATACTCCATCGTTCTACAGTGATTTCATGTTTCATTACTGGGAGCTAACGCGATGTAACTACTTTTAAACTTCTTTTTAACACGAAAGTGTTTTATGCCGGGGTCCGGACACCACGAGTGCGCTGACGTGCTTCTGCAATGGAAGTGACGTTGAAAAATATATAATATGAGATTGCAAAGAAAAAAAATCACAGCATATCCACGGGGTGAATGATGATGAGTGAGGCGTAGCGTTTGTCTGCCTGTCCGCGCGTTCGTCCATCATTACATACTTGCGTCCGTCTATCTATTTCTCACTCTGTGTTTGTCTAATACTGCTGGTTACGTCTGACGCAGGACAAGGTTAGACTAAGAGGAGCTTTGCCCCTAAAAACCAGAAGCAAGCAATCATTACACAGCGTCGAACCAGCAACCTCTCGATTCTGAGCGCGCGGCCCTAACCACTACGCCACGGAGCGTACTTTCGCTGGAATGCCAATGGCAAGCCGTTTATATACACCATACACCGTTTGGCGGTCGTGAGAGCTTCAAAGCTGGAGCGCGTTTTCATTATGAGTGGGAATATGAAGCGACGCGCTCGCGTTGGGCGCGCTCCAAAGGTCGCAGCCTCTACGAAGCGCCGCCTCCACGAAGCATGGGTTCCCCTTCGCACGCACACTTGTCCTACTATATAGTAATTCGGGAGAAGACGGTCACTTCGCACGCTGCCGCGGGCGCGTTTACGAAAGGAACCCGCTGCACGCACACGATGCAGGAAGAATTGTGACAGTTGTTCACGCTTGCCCTGTATATACTTGGGCATTCGTTTCTTGCGTCTTTCTGTTTATACAGCGCTCTTCAAGTGTCGAGCTGGGGCGGTTAGTCCGCGCTCCTCCTATGTATGCTGCTTTCGTGCGTGCTTTCTGCTTGAGGTGTTCACTGCAAGTTTCGAGCTGCTTTCCGTTCTTAACGTGAGTTAGCAATTTGTTGCTGTTGCTGAAACAATGCACAACGAACGCTTATCTACCTCTGTAAATACACGTGCACTCTTGCGTTATACCGATTCCTATATAGGGGGTCAGCCATGTTTGTTATTCAAGTAGACTCGACGGCTTGAGTACTCCAGTAAGTAAGTACTCCGTAGGTTTAACGTCGACAGAAACGCTGAAGAGTATTTGGTCGTAATGCGTGTTACTTTCAGTTTAACGTGTCTTAATAACAGGACTCTTTACGTTTATTAAGAAGTTTTCGATTGAGTGTTATGACTGTTTCATTCATATGAATGCATATTCTGCTACCAGGCTCGCAAAGCGTAGTTTTGGTCCGTAAACACCGAGACAATAATTATGTTCGCTTAAGTGACCTAGGAATAGCGAGACTAACGTGTAGCTTTCAGGTCACAGCAGGCAGTGCTGTAGCGTGCAAAGACGATGCCCTATAGTTAATTAAAAAACAGCATGTGGAAGAACATAACAAACATGGACACAGGCAAGTGAGACGACACATGCATGCGCTGATGTTACGTCTGTGTCGTCCCAGCTGCCTGTGCCAATGTGTTATGTGCACAATACTTTTGTGCCAAATATGCTCGACAACAACTTCACTGCACTGTGGGAGCTACATAAATTAAGGGCGTGCCCGCTACCATGTCGAAAAATAGTAAGTTTACTGATAATCCTAACATCGGGCTTGCTGCAATAAACGTTGCTTTATTTATCCTGAGACTCAAGCAGTCGCGAGAAGTCGTAGGCAAAGTACAGTTACTGTTCGCTTTGCGTTCTTTTTTTTCATTTCTTAGACAGCACCGCCTTTTGAGCCTGCCGTTTTGCAAAGTAAACATGGATTGCATGAAGTAGGTCAGTTTTCAGTTACAAACGCGCTTTTAATTCCCCAGGAAAAAGTATATGGTTAGTACGCTTTTAGCGGTGAGCCGAAGACACGTTTATTGCTGAAAACGCTGTGGTAAGACCGACCAGATGATGATGATGATGATGATGATCTTTGACACTCTGGCGCACACCCACAAAGGGGGATCGGCCAAGAACCGGGCGGCAGGATCTTAACTAAAAGGCTAATGGTTTTTCAAAGAAAACGTAATTTTGGGCTGAAAAAAAATATAGAAAGAAAAGCCGAAAATCGAAAGATGTCAAGCGGAACGAGCGCGAGTAGCAACAACACTCTTCCTTCTCTTCTTTCGCTGGCGTTCCTGCCTGTGCCATATATCAATGCTACAAATCACTCCGCCCCCCCCCCCTAGAAAAGGAACCATCCTGGTGACCTATGGAACGAATGTGACGGGTGGGTCGTAGTGCGGCTTCAATCGATTGACGTAAACAGTCCTGGTGCCGCGACGGCGTCGGTATGTCGATGGTTGAACCGGCTCAACAATATAGTTGACCGGCGAGGCCTGATGTAGGACTCGGCAGGGGCCTTCGCATTTCGGCAGTAGCTTGGTGGAAAGGTCAGGAGCAGATGAGAGAACGCGAAGCCATACCAAAGTGCCAGGCGAATATGACTACGGAGGCAGGTTTTCGTCGTGACGGCCCTTCTGTTGCCATTTACCTTGTGCGGTCAAGGGACGTGCGAGTTGCCTGCATTCTTCTGCATACATGGCGAATTCGGATAGAGATGTGGATTCAGAAACGTCCGGGCGATACAAAAAAAATGGTGTCCATGAATGAGGAAGGTTCGCGTCCGTAGAGCAGAAAGAACAGAGAGAATCCTGTCGTAGACTTAGTGGCGCTGTTGTAAGCGTAAGTAACAAAAGGGAGTACACGGTCCCAGTTGGTGGGGTCAGCTGACACGTACATAGATAGCATGTCGCCTAGTGTGCGGTCAAACCGTTCTGTCATTCCATTGTTTTGCGCATGGTACGCGCTGGTTGTGCGATGCACAACGTTGCATTCACGAAGAAGGGCTTGTATGGCTTCGGAGAGGAACGTACGTCCGCGGTCGCTGAGTAGCTCACGGGGCGCGCCACGGCACAGAACAAGATTGTGAAAGATAAACAAGCCAACTTCTCGTGATGTGGCCTCTGGCAGCGCAGTAGTTTCAGCATAGTGTGTCAAGTGATCAATGGCCATAATCACACAGTGGTTCTCGTGAGGCGTGTAGGGAAGGGGACCGTACAAGTCGCTTCCGATGTGGTAGAAAGGACGGGAGGGGCAAGGCATCGGTGGCAGTCGTCCATTGGCTATGTGTGGTGGCCTTTTTCGGTGTTGACATTTAGAACACGAACGGATGTACTGTCGGACAAAGCGGAATATTCTGAGCCAATATAACCGTAGCCGGAGGCCGGCATACGTTTTTATCACAACGGCGTGGCGACATTGGGGATCCGCATGAAAGGAGTCGCATATATCGGCAGGTAGGTGACGAGGAATCACAAGCAGCCACTTTTGGCTGTCAGAAAGGTAGTTGCGATGGTATAGGAGTTCATCGCGGATGGTGAAATGTCGAGCTGTGCGTCGCAGTGAAAGATTGGCGATACATTGGGAAGATTGGGACAGTAACTTTATCATAGAGACTATCCAAGCGTCTTGGCGCTGCTCGGAGGGCATGTCAGTGTTTGAGAATGCCGCAGCATCGAGGTTGAAAACAGACGAACTTCCATATTCATGGGTAAGTGGAGAGGGCAAAGTGCATCGGCATCTGAATGCCTGTGGCGTGACTTGTAGACACTGATATGATAGTCTTGGAGACGTAATGCCCAACGTGCCCGACGACCAGATGTGTCTTTTAGTGACGATAACCAGCAGAGTGCGTGATGATCAGTCACGATGTCAAATCGACGGCAATAGACGTAGGGTCGAAATTTTGTGATTGCCCAAACTATGGCCAGGCATTCCTTTTCTGTTACTGAATAATTCTCTTCAGCCCTAGTAAGAGTGCGACTGGCATACGAAACGACGTACTCGTCGAAGGCAGGCTTGCGTTGAGCAAGAATAGCACCAAGGCCGACTTCACTAGCGTCGGTGTGGATTTCGTAAGGGCACCTGGATCGAAGTGACGGAGAATCGGTGGAGGTGTCAACAAATGGCGTAGTTTTGTGAATGCGTCATCGCAAGCGGATGACCACGCTGAAATACCTTGGCTGTCAAAAAGTAGTCGTGTTAAAGGCACCACTACGGAAGCGAAATTACGGCTGAATCGACGAAAGTATGAACATAAGCCAATAAAGCTCAGGAGTTCCTTTAGTGTCGATGGCTTAGGAAACTGGGCGAGGGCATGGAGGTTTGAAGGGTCAGATAGAGCACCATCTTTGCTGACAACATGCCCTAAGATGGTGAGCTTCCGGGCGGCAAAATGACACTTCTTCAAATTTAGTTGGAGCCCAGCATGTGTGAGGCAATCTAGGATACTTGCGAGGCGCAGAATATGGGTATCAAAATCTTTTGAAAAACGACAATGTTGTCCAGATAGCAAAGACACGTCTGCCATTTGATGCCTCCAAGTATGTGGTCCATCAGACGCTCGAAGGTGTCAGGGGCGTTGCAAAGGCCGAACGGCATCACGCTAAAGAAGTACAAGCCGTCCGGAGTTAAAGACGCAGTCTTGGCGCGGTCAGCTTCATCCATGGGTACCTGCCAGTATCCCGACCGAAGATCCAGTGATGAAGAAAATTCGGCTTCTCGCAAACAGTCGAGGGCGTCATCGATTCTGGGCAAGGGATACACATCTTTGGGCATGATCTTGTTGGGGCGCCTGTAATCAACGCAGAATCGGATGCTGCCGTTCTTTTTTTTGACGAGTAGACCGGGAAGGCCCACGGACTGCTGGGCAGCTGTATGATGCCACAATTGAGCATATCAGACACTTGATTGTCAATAACTTAGCATTCGGCGTGAGGGACCCGGTATGGACGCCGACGCAATGGTCTGTGGGTGCCGGTGTCAATACAATAGACAATTGCAGAAGTTCGGCCCAAATTGGTTTGTTTGATGTCGAAAGGCGTCTGGAAGTGGTCTAGAAGTCCACAGCTGGATCCGTTGGGTAACAGGAAGGTACGAATCAATTGATGGAAGGAAGGCGTCTGGGGAAGAGGGGGTGGACGTGAGAGCGGGAGTAACTCTGGCGAGCTGAAGGCTTGGTAAGTGATCGATGATCGAGCAGTTGACTAGTGCAAACATAATCAATATCCTCAAGGCGGCCGGTACGTTTGCCACGGAGTAATGTGGCTGGTACTGAAAGGAGATTCGTGGCATAAATGGTGGCGCAAGTGTTTACGACTTTCAGAAGAGCAAAAGATATAAGAACGTTTTTTCGAGAAGTGAAGTCTTCTGACAGTGTAAACATGACGTTCGGAAAAGCGGCATGGTCACACGAGATCGGCATAATAACATAAGACATAGGTGGGATATCCGTCTCTACAGTCCCGACAACACAAGAAATAGAAGTCTTATTAGAATCGCCGTAGGAGAGTGATGATAATTCTAGTTATGTCCGGGCACAATCAACAACGGCATGATGTCTGGAAAGAAAGTCCCGGCCTACTATGACGTCGTGCAAGAAGTGTGGAAAAACGATGAATTCGACCACATACACAACGTCCTGGATGAGTAGCCGAGCCGTGCACGTCATAGAAGGGTTTACGTGATGCGCTGTTGCCGTACGCTGAGAGAGACCACGAAGCAGAATGGTAATTTTTTTTTTACTTGCGGCACATTGTTTTACTCAACACAGACAGGGCAGTTCTGGTATCTATGAATGCTTCAACGGCAACACCTTCAATAAAGACAGTCATTTCATTACTGGATAGAGAACGATATCTTGTAGAGTTCGACGGTGGCGCTGTTCTTGCCTCCGGAACTTCAATGGTCAGTTTTCCGTTTGGGCAGGTGGTGCACGCCGAAGCATCAGTGAAGGTGAACGTTGGCGTGGGGAAAGCGACCGGCGTGGGTTGAAGGCGCGGCGGTTCGGCGAAGTGTCCGAAGCAGCATAGAGCGGCAGTGTTTGTGGTGGATCTGTGTGGGCGTAGGTGTAGGTTTCAACGATGGTACCTGGATGAGGGACGTGCCGGCGACAGAACCACTCAACATGGCCAGGCAGATGACAGTAGTAAGAGATGGGTCTGTTGTCTGATGTGCGCCAAGAGTTGTTGGGAAGCGTTGAAGGACGGCGCTAAGAGGGAGCATGCGAGCCTGCGGTACACGTGTTGCGTAGAGGGCGTTCGTTTGGTGGGCAGAGTCAACGACGTTTGACGGCGCATGTGCCTGCCTTCGCGTGACGTCAGCGTAAGTCAGGGAAGTGGACACAGGTGGCGGCTGGCATGTGGGCGGAAGTGCCTCACAGACTTGTTCTTCGACACTGTAAGCAAAAATTAGCTGAGATGGGATTTTCTCCAGCATCTGAACCCCCAAAACGCCCCTTCCCTAATTATTTATTCCCTGAAACTCGGCACATGTCGTCGTATAGCACCCCCTGCTTAATGACGCAGTTCATGAACAACATGACCTTGTTAAACTACCCACGGAGTTTCAGGTCAGATAATTACAAACCCCCTATGAGAGTTTTAAAAACACTTTTTGGTCGTGACGTGTGTATGTGCGTGTGTGTGTTTGTATGTATCTACGGGCATCTGTTTGCACGTTGGTATGAAATACCAGTGTTTTGTGTGGGTGACCACGTGAGCTTCTGTCGGCAGGCAACGAAATTATCAGTGCAGCGAAGATTTGCAACGACCGATTGGTGTTTAGTGCGAACATTTAAAGATATTTTACACCGTTGAACCACGCTGGACATCGCTACGATTCCTCAACGAAACACCGCGAATGCCGCGCTTCAAAAGGCCGAGTTACAAAAAATTTCGTAAAATAATTTAATGGTGAAAAAAACAAGCTGTTTGATTGTCAGCGACTGCTCCTGGAGTGGAGTTTCACGGTCTGAAACGTCGAAGTGATTGGAATTAGGCTTCGCTCGACCACGGCAGCCTGGCCGGCAACCGGTGTGAGAGTTGCACCGCCGACGCACTCACGGTGCAATACCGACGCAAGTCACCGGTATTTCACCGGCTGCAACATCTAATCGGTAAGAAAGCCTCGCTATGGCGTCGGTACCAAGCTGGCGTCGTAGCGAGCTCGCATTGCGCGCCGGACGCCGTGGCGAGCTCTACGAGTGAGCACCGACCACCGGCGAGGTAAAGAATGTGTTTCGCAAAAAGTAAAGGCTGCTGGCATGAATAACAGTCTTCTGTGCCTTGCGACCGCAGCTCTCGGCAGGCGAGCGCCGAACGAGTACGAGGCGCACAAAAACGGCGTACCGTATGCATGCGGTATGCCGTTTCTGTGTGTCTCCGCCTCGTTCATTGCATGCGAGCAACAGGCACGGCGACTGCGAACTGTTTCGTTCGTTCAAATCTATCGCTCCGGTTTAAACTGCGTGGAAAGGGGACACCTATTTCTGTGTATTGTAAAAATAACGAGACGGAAACTGCTAAGCAGCAATCATTTTGTGATCGCCAGCTGTCATTCATCGTATAAGCGTGCCGTACTCCTGGGTGAGGCCTATTCGTCGATCGCGGTAGCGGTGGTGTATCTCGGTTCATCGCTGGAGCTGCTGAATGTGCGTCGTTGAAGTGTCCATGCAGGGGGAAGGGGAAGTGATCTTAAATGAAAAGAAGAAAAAAGTGAGCCCCCTAACTGTCTCTCAGGGAGAGACGCCTCAACAGTAGCTCACGAGGGATGGGGGCAGAGAAGGGATTAAAAGTATAGGATTAAAAGGTAAAGAGATTAAAAAGGTAAAGAGAAAGGAAGGACAGAGCGAGGCGCAGGGACAGCGGACGACGAAAATGAGGAGAAGACAGGAAAGATGGACGCGGTTGCTGAAGTCCGAGGACGGGGCAGCACTGGCGGTGGTGGTGGTAAAAAACATTTATTTCAGAAAAAGTCTACTAGAGAGTGCCGACGTGGCCCATCGGCGTGCTAGAGTGGCCAGACCCTATTCCGGGACGCCAGTGGAGCTGGAAGCTGCCATGTGCGCTCCACCAAGGAGCGTTGCGCAGCCAAGGTAGAGCAGCCGAGCAGGTGCTCCTCCCAAGCCTCTCTAGTTGGGATAGGAAAAGGGGATGAGAAAGGGACGGGATTAACAAGGCACGATGCTACGACGTGATATGTGTCGGCGAGAACATGACAGGTCGAGCAGGTGCCATTGATTTCCGGCAAAAAGTTCTGGCGACCGCCGGACCGATAAAGGTGTTCGTCTGCAGGCGGCGTAGCAGTCGTTCGTCCGCTTTCTGCAAACCGCGTGCGGGGTCCGGGTAGAGGCGGCGCGAAGCCCGGTAACAAGCCGTAATTTCGCGAAAGCGCGTCAGGTTGGTATTGCCAGATTCCGTTTCGGGACATGGAGGAGCAACGGCCCGGACAGGATAAGCGCGGGCAGCGGCATTTGCCGCCTCGTTGCCGGGCAGGCCTGAGTGGCCTTGGGTCCATACTATACGAATGGGATGAGGGTTAAAGCGCCAAGAGGCTGCCTGTAGTAGGCTAGCTGCCAGCGGGGCAATGGAACCCTGAAGGTACTGAGAACAGGCCGAGCGCGAGTCCGTCAGTGGTGCGTGAGGCAGGGTGAGAGGCGGCCAAAGCTATGGCAACCTCTTCAGCGTGCGTTACTGTGTCTGCTCGAAAGGAGAGGCCATCGACGTGTTTGCGCTCTGTAATCACGGCAGCCGTGAAGGGACCCGAGGAGGAGGGACCCGAGACGTCCACGTAGAAAACACCAGGACGATCGGAGTGTCGCGTATGAAGGGCCGCAGCGCGTGCTAGTCTACGGCCAGGATGGAGTTCGGGGTTCATATTACGGGGTAGAGGTTCCACCCATACCTTTTGACGCCAGAGCTCTGGTACCGGCTGCAGAGGGTCTTGGTCAGATATCGGGTTAAGGCCAAGTCTGTGTAGAAGACGGCGCCCTGAAGGCGTCTGCGACAGTCGATTGATTTGGTTAACGCGATGGGCTTCGCGCATCTGTGCAAAGGTGTTGTGTACCCCCAGAGCCACGAATCGGCTGTTGGAAGTTGCAATAGGTAGGTCCAGAGCGCGTTTGTATACTGAACGAAGAAGGACGTCCAGCTGGTGCTCGTGTCGACGACGCAGGCGAAGGTAAGGCAAGGCGTATAGAGGACGCGACTGGTCACAAACGCGTGGGCCAATCGGAGGGACTGAGACCCGCGGAGGCCGCCGCGCTCGGTAGACACTCGCCGTATCATGCGGCTCACCTGCTCGCTGGTGCGTCTGAGGCCTGCTATTGTACCTTTTGGATCAAAGGACGATGTGAGGTGAAGGCCAAGAACCCGAATATTTTGCACTGACGGGACGGGCCCGGACGGAAGAAAAATTTGAGGTGGCGGTAGCGGAGAGACTGAAAGACGAGCCGATTTAGCTGGAGAGCACTCCAGGCCGCATGAACCAGCATAGGTGTCCACCAGAAGGGCAGCCTTTTGCAGGCGTTCTTCGATTTGCGCTAAGGAGCCGGTGTTGGTCCAGATTGTGATATCGTCCGCATATAGTGCGTGTTGTATTCCCTCGACCTCGCTTAGAAGAGAGAGAGGTTCATCATTGCCAGGTTAAAAAGCAGAGGAGACAGGACTGCCCCTTGAGGTGTACCCCGCGTGCCTAATAAGTATACGGGCCGTGTTCGGTAGAATTAAGGCGAATGAAGGCGGTGCGATGTGATAGAAAGGCACGAATGTAGTTGAAAGTCTTCTGCCTGCAGTTTGTGGTAGACATGTTAGTGAGTATAGTGCTGTGTTTGATGTTGTCGAACGCCCCGCGGAGATCGAGAGCGAGCACGGCTTTATCGTTATGGGGCATAGTAGTCGGCTCTATGATATCGCGTTGAAGCTGGAGCAGGACGTCCTGCGCCGACAGATGCAGACGGAAGCCACACATCGTGTCGGCAAAGGTCCTCCTGGCCTCCAAGTAGGCGGAAAGGCGTTCGCGAAGCATGGTTTCCATGAGTTTGCCTGCGCAGGACGTAAGTGAGATTGGCCTCAGTGCCTCGATACTAAAAGACTTTGCCGATTTGGGTATGAATGTCACGACCGATGTGGTCCATTCCGTTGGAATTGGAGAGCCGTCCCATATCGAATTTATAAGGTGGAGTAGCGAGAGGTGTGCTTGGTCAGGAAAATTTGCCAGGAGCGATACTGTGATTCCGTCGCGTCCAGGAGCCGTGCCCCGTCGCATTTTCGTGAATGCAAATCGTAAATCGGAAAGCGTGTATGGGGCGTCGAGGTCGTTGTTAGGGGCACCGGAATACGTATATGCTGGGCCTGCGGGATCAATATTGCGGCAGATGTAGCGGTCACAAAATTCTCGCGCGAGTTGATCCGTAGTGCCCTGAAAGGCATGCAGAGCACGGCGGAGCTGGCGTTGCGTTTCTCCCCTGGTGGTGGAGGGATCGAGAAGGCTTCGAAAGAGTCGCCACGCACCCTTAGAGCTCATCCGGTGTGCAGCCTTCGAACAGGTGTCTGCCCAGTTAGCATCGGAAAGTTGTGCAGAGTATGCGGCCGCCTCTGCAGTGAGCGCCTCAATGCGAGCGCGAAGTTTCCGATTAAGTTTGTTGCGTTTCCAGCGCCTTACGAGCCCGCGGCGAGCGTGCCAAAGATGTAGGAGGTGTGGATCGATTGCAGGAGTCAAATTAGAGGTTGAAAGGGTGCGAGTGTCCGCTTGTTTCATATGGAGGGCGTATGATGCCCACGCTGCATATTCGGTCGAGTAGAGGACGGCGGGGAATGGTTGCATTCTGAACTGAGTCCAATCGGTGAGACGGGCTTGGCCCCAGTGTTGGCGCATTTTTCCGCGGTGTGAACGAAATGCGGAGTAAAAAGTGATCGCTGTCAAGGGTTTCGCCTAAATTTTCCCATGTAGCATCGCGGATGTGACGGGTGAGGGAGAGGTCGGGGCATGTGTCTCGCGTGACCCAGTTGCCGGAACGTGTGGGTTGTGCCGGATCGGTAAGAAGCGTGAGGCTCAGCGAGGAAATGAGCTCCTTGAGCTCTCTGCCCCGGGCCTTCTCGTAGTGGTAACCCCAGTGAGGCCTGGGGGCATTGAAGTCCCCGACAATCACCAGTGGTTGTCGGGCCGCTATACGCAGCGCCCGATGGAAGAGATGCGCAAACGAAGCCCTCGCAAGGCGAAGGGGACAGTACACGTTTAAGATATGTATTGACGGTTGGCCCCTCCGCTGAGACAGCACTGATATCATGCAGTAGTCGTAAGGAAGATCTAGATCGAGGTCAATCTGTATCGCCGTGTAAGCTTTATGCACGAGGAGGCATGTGGTGGTGCCGCCTACATAGGAGCAGTATCCAGAAAGGGATGGAGCAGGGCCAGATTCTTGGAGCGCCAAGACGGCCGGCTGAGAGCCAAGTGAGCTGAGGAAAAGGGAAAGATGTGAACGCTTTCGCCTGTTCCCGAAGCCTCCAGGGTTCCACTGTATGATCTCGAATTTAGACGCAATGTTTGAACGGGGCGTACGATTGGTAGCCATCGTGACTGTCTTAGGTTCTATATTTGGTCCTCCATGTCCCGCTCGGAATCCTCAGAGGCAGGGAGGGGCACGGAGGCCGGATTGTCCGACGGCCGGGTGGTGGTAGCTACCCTACGCCGACGCCGTGGAGTTGCACCCTCACTGCTCACCGAGCAGGAGCGGGAACGCGATGCATTGGTTTGAAACTGGGTGATTGCCCAGGCTTGAATAGCCTGGGTAACCTCCACTACTATGCGTTGGACAGAGAAGCTTGTGAGGAGGTGATTAATCGAAGCTTCGACGCGCGTAAGGCGTTCCTCTATGCGCGGGGCGCGCTCCTCGCTAGGGAGAGTTTGGTTAGCGGGCAAGAGAACCTGAGGTGCCCCAGCAGCCTCAAGAGCTTCTGGAGTAGATGCGGCACCGGTTCCGAGTGCTGGAGTACACATGGCTGCTTGAACCGGTGGTTTAATGGGAGTGGACTTAGCGCGAGGACTAAGCTTGGACGTAGCTGGCGTAGCTGCCTGGACAGAGGAGGCAATACCGGATGGCCTTGCAGTACACTGTTGTTTGGGTTGAAGTCACTTATTTAAGAGTTCGAGTTGTTTAGTTAAAAGAGAATTTTGCTTTTGAAGTGCCGCAACTTGCTGGCGAAGGGCCGCAAGTTCGGGAGAAGCAGGATCGACAGAAGGGGGTGAGAGAGGCTTAGAAGCAGCAGTCCCTGCCTAACTGCTCACCTGAGGTACCGCCGCTGGTGCTTCGAGCGGTGGGAATGCCTGAGTGTCGGCGTGGAGTGGTGGAGCCGACTGATGAAGGTTGGTGCCGCTGTCTGGCTGTGACGAATATGAGGTGGTCCCTCGAGGAGATGTTGAGGGCTGCTTGTGTTTCCGATATTTTGCCGTGCATCCACTGGTCCCAGTCTCATGGGCGCCGTGGCAGAGGAGGCACTTGGGGTGGCAGTTGTGGGCATTGAGACCTGCAGGTGCGGGGGTTCCACATTTGGCACACTGCGTTGGAGTGGGGTGAGGACACTGAGGTGGTCGATGACCGATGGTACCGCACTTGGTGCAAACCGGGACCGTTTTCTTGTAGGCACGGATATACGTCGCCACGCAGTGGTAGAAGAGGAAGCGGGGCAACTTCGTGCCCTCGAAAGTCACCACCGCCGCCGCGGAATCTCCGAGTTTGCGGCCCGCGAGGATAGTACCTCGAGGCCAATCCAGTTCAGACTTTATCTTTTCCGAGCTTTCAGCAGGGTTTATGTTGATGACGCCCTTGCATGTATCCCCTGGTGCCTTGGCGTGGCCTCGAACGGGCAGCTGCTGATTCCCCTCTTGCAGCTGGAAGTCCCCGAGGAGTCGCTGTGCCATAGGCAAAATGGTGGTGCTACAGACTAGGATGTTTTGTTCCCAGATCGGCCATACTTGAATTCGCGTGGTAGTCCGGTCGCCGAAATAGCTGCGGATGGCGTCGCCCGCGTGATCGGCCACTGGCCAGAGCTCTTGTCGGCGGCAGGAGGTGGCGTAGGACCAATCCAGTCAGCCAGAGCTACGCTGACGCCGGAGATCGCGAGGGCACAACCGGTCGGCACGGAATCCAGCGAGCAAGTCCGTCATGCACGGGCGTTCGGGTTTCGTGTACGATTCAGTGCATTTTACGGATTCGCACACAGTAGTGCTAATCAAAATGTAGCCCGTATGACAAAGAACCAACTGATAAATAACTTACGCTATAGTTAAAAAAGTATTGATTATTAGACGGGTTTAGGATAAAAGGCATATATATTTACGCCGTGTATGTTTGTTGCTTAATTATTATTAATAAAATGGTACCTCCAGAGCTGCATGGGAGGTCAGATTATGGTGCCTATATATACCCGGTGACTGAGGTGTGGGTGTGAAGCGCGAGCGGTAAGATGTGGTGAGTGCAAGTGTTGTAATATTACGCCAAAGTTGTGTCTATGTTTGTGTACTGTGATCAATATTGTGTGCTTCGAAGGTAATTGAAGTAAAGTTGCGCTTGCGCATGGTACGGCTGCGGACGTAATTTTTTTTCTCAGCGGATGTAAAAATTTACTCCCATACTGACCTGAAAAAGATCCCCGATGGTTCTAAAAGAAAAAACTCCCTTAAACCCATCCGAAAACCCCCTCTTGTTGGGCAGTACATTTTTACTCCCTCTGGACGGTGTTTATGAAACCCCCCATGGGGGCATGCGCTAAAGGGCAAGTCGTTTACTCCCATCTCGGCTTATTTTAAAGCGATAGCGTTAAAGTGCTCGTGTCGCAGAAAACCCATCACCGGCGTCGGCCCCGTTCGTTGTGCGAAAAATCGTAAGCGCGTCTGTGACCGAAACATCAAGTTACCGAGATAGCCGCGGGATACCGCGACACTTCCCCACGTGCGCACGCGAGCGCACTGGTAAAGCCGCGCATTCGAAGAAAAAAAAACGTGCTCATAATCACGAGGCGCGGTAGTTTCTTTGCCCTGCCACCCCTCCCTGCTTAGCTTCCAGCGCTTTCGTCTGGACGAGAGAACAGATAATGCAATAGCAGCATGCGACAAACCTTTGTAACTCCACTCGCACTGGACGGGTTCTTAAAATGTTTGCGGTGTTTAATTCGGGAGGCAATAAGCTCTTCTAGTAAATACATTCCATGGTTACTCGAAAAAGAGTTTCAGGCCCCTGTAACGTATTTCGTTAGACAGGTGTCATGACGAAAAAGAGCCCATTCGGCGGTAATAGCGCGCGCTGGTCCAATCTACTATGTGCGTATTTGTGTGCGTGCGTGTGTATGTAACAAAACACATTAATAAGTATGTAATTGACGGTTGAGGGGTGCACTAGGGGCCGGATTTTGCTATCGCCTTCAACCCTTAAAGGCGAAGCTTACGGGTCCCCTAATTTTTTTCTTTACAGTGGATGGTGTAACGGAGCGACGAGGTCAGCTCGTGAGTATTGCTGGGAAGGAAGGGCAGAAGGGACAACTGGCGTGCCACTTCCTCTCGGATGAACTACTGAATTTGCGGCGTCGATACCGTCTGTTCCGGAGAAATTGCACCAATGGTAAATGCTGATGTGCTGGTCGTATCGAAAGTATGGACGTCGCGTTGAAATGCGCGGTTTTCTCAACTCATCGTAACTTTGGCAGTGTTGAACATCTTCCGCGACTGTTTGCGGGTCTTTCGCCGCCAGCATGTGGAAGCCATCGTCCTCGATGCCCTTCATAATATGTTTAACCTTGGCGGTTTCCGACATGCCAGGATTGAAGCGATGGCAGAGGCCTACGACGTCCTCGATGTATAGGACGAGAAACCCTCTCCAGACAGTTGGGCGCGATTCCGCAAGCGCTGTTTTGCGCGGAGCTTGTGCACTGTCAGTCGGCCAAACACGTCCGTGAAGGTGGTCTTGAAAGTGGCTCAGCTTCGTGGTTGTTGAACGAGAGCTCCGCTACTCCTCTGAAGTAAAAGTGGACTCGGCCAAGTTTGTCGTCCTCATCCCACTTGTCATTGACGCTTACTTGCTCGTACGAAGAGAGCCAGTCCTCAACGTCCTGCTCATTGGCGCAGCTGAAGATTACTGGGTCTCGCTCTCTCGGGACGCCGGGACAGCGGGCAGGTGGGGATGTAAGAGTGGTCTGCTGTGCAACGTCGGTGGATATCGTTCACGGCGAAGGTAGAGTTCGATTGCGGAGTTCCAGGATAGGAAAGGGATCCAGCAAGCGCTGTCCACCACTTGTTAGTACACCTTTAGCGCTGAGCCGGAGACACGTTTATTGGAGAAAATGCCGAGGTAAAACCAACCAGCTTAGGATACTCGTAATGTCACACTAAAATGTACACCGCACAGTCCAAGTGTTTCTCCCATTCACATTTATCGTGCATATAATTTACGTATCGGGTTAGCTATGCAAGCCACCTAAACCAAAATAAGCTGCATGCTACCGCAAGCTGCCCCCCCCCCCCTTCGCCGTTCCTCTGAACCGTTGTAACTGCCACAGATTACTTGCAAGATAAAGCGTGTGCATTGTATGTTACACTTTGTGCAATGCCAGGGGCCCGGAGTGATTATCTGCACCCCCCAGCCTCCTTCGTTAGCGCTTCGTTCAACATGCCTCCTTCATTACAGCATAACGCAACCAGGACGTGATACTTAAAAAACTTATTGCATTTGAACGTTATATAGACCGCCACTGTGACGCACGGCGTAGATAAGCTTTAGTATTGCATGTTGTTGGGCAAGTTGGCTAATAACTTTTTAAGACATTGTTACTGCGCGAAAAAGACTACACGTTAGACGCATAGAACGATCACTGCGCTTCATTTCTGACCGTTATGAGTCTAATGTATTGTTTTCATCACGCAGTTTAAATATGGCTTCGAAATAGGTTTTAGCTTGGAGTATCCCTGCCATGTCTACCGCTGTAAATGCTGTTCCAGGTGAGATTGTGAATTAGGCAGTATCATTCTTGCATTACCATCCTGCTGTCACGTGAAGCTGAGAACCAGAGTAGTACTGATCTCGCTTTGAAAACGATCACACCGTAGGCCACTGTGAGCTAGGAATGAAACCAGCAGACAGATATTGCAATATTTGACAGCGCAGTTTTACCTAGAGATGAGCTGACCATTATAGTTTGACTGCTCTGTTCTTAAGGTAAATCAAGAAATGCTACAATATTGAAGCTAAATAAAAAAAAATGTTGGTACGGTGCTTAAAAGTACGGTGGCAGACGTTGTGACACCAGCTTTGATGAATGTATTCATCACTATTAAGGATAAATCAAAGCGAGAATACGGGAGTAACATTGTTTCTTCAATTTAATTAGTCAGTTAGACAATTAACTACTTAGCTAAACATTTTATGCGTCTTAACTTTGTGCCCCAATAGTCAGGCCAATGTTTTAGATTCGGTACCTTTTCCGCAGTAATTTCATTCTTTCTCCTAGAAGAACGACTTCTATAATAGAAAACTTACGACAAATTGCGAGCGCGACCTAGAATGACATTGCCTTAAGGCACACGCACTCACTATAGTGCTCGTGCAAGCTAAACGAATTTCCCAATACAGCTCTAATAAGGGGATTATTGACACCATTGTCGCCTTCCCTTATTCGCCATTATGCACAAGCTGCCGCTCAAAGCTCGTCTAAATTTCCGAAAAGCTTGGCTAACCGTTTGCTTGCCCACCGCCTAATATGTTTTTCTAAGCCCCGCGCCATTTTGCGAAAAAGCGCGATCCGGGGAGGGGGGTGCACTTTTCTATACAAACTCATGTTTCGCTCCATTCGCGCTTTTTTGCTGCTCCTCTGACCTGTAGCTAGACTTAGGTACATTCATTTTTATTTTATTTTTGTGGCTCTCTCTTTTCAAGAACCGTGGCATCTGTTGACAGACGCGAATAAGGGGAGTGAAGGTATACGAATCCCCTCCCCTATTTGTTTTTTTTTACTCTTCGATATTGAGTGCTTCGTGAAACGCGCCTTGGTGTCTCCGTCACTGAATGGTCTCTATTCTCGTGGCCAGCCGCAGACAGACCTAATCCGGCAGTCGTTTTCGTCGCTGCTTTTTTTTTTGTTTTGCTTCATGTTGTGGTGTGCTATTCACAAAACGGTGGGGGAACATGCAGCGTTCATCTCTCTTTTATTTAGCTTCCTTCCCCACCACCCGCGAAGGCTTATTGTGTTGCGATACCGCCAGGTTCCTGTGCCTGTTCTTGTCATGTCAAAAATAATAAGCCAAAGTCCCAGAAAATAAAGAAGGAAGAATGAAATATGCTACTTCTAGGGATTGGCAACGTGAAATACAAACAACAACAACAACAACAACAACGACGACAACAACAACAAAACAACAACAACACAACAACAAGAGAAGAAGAAGAAGAAGAAGAAGAAGAAGAAGAAGAAGAAGAAGAAGAAGAAGAAGAAGAAGAAGAAGAAGAAGAAGAAGAAGAAGAAGAAGAAGAAGAAGAAGAAGAAGAAGAAGAAGAAGAAGAAGAAGAAGAAGAAGAAGAAGAAGAAGAAAGTGACTATACATTGATGACTGAAAGCTCAACGAAACGAAAACGTGCCTGTATACACATGGAGTGGCAACACAAATTACCAAAAGAGGTAGAAGAAGAGGTAGAAGAAGAGGTAGAAGAAGAGGTAGAAGAAGAGGTAGAAGAAGAGGTAGAAGAAGAAAAGAAGAACAAGAAATTGGGACAGCCTGCTCGAACGTAACCTAACTTTTCATGTACATATGCAGAAAAATATTGCTGAAATCTTCATGCTTACGCCTTATTAAATACTGACGATGCTTTGGAAATCAAACTTTTACCAAGGTCTTCTCAGCAAAAGAACCGTGTTGCATTTTCCAGACCTTGAAGATGCCCTGTGAAATAGGGTCTAACATCGACGATGTGATGAAATGTCCGACGCACACTCAATAAGCGCTCTTTATTGGCGATGGTGGAGCGTTTAGTGATTCAAATTCACCCAAACGGAACACACCTGCTGAAACAAAGAAACTAAAAAAGTAAGAAGTGTGCATTATCGAAGAAACAGCCATGCTAAATGGCAGAAACAGGGGTTCTAATAAGAGTGGCTATATATTGAATGTTAAAAGTAGAGTGGTAATAAATACCGACGTAGATTGCTGAAGTAGCGCTTCAAAAGCCTTTTCACACTTGTTTCGTGCCAAATGAATGCTTAGTTTCAGAGAAAATCACGCTTTAGTGGCCCGCAATTCGTTAGCACGTTTCAGACCCCCCACCTCCGAGAACGGCCATCTGACGCTGCTCCTCTGGCCCGTAGCCAGAATGCCCATTTTTTACTTGCATTAGACTCCAACAGCAGGAGCTGCATGCGCTGCAAGGCAGCAAGGGCTTAATCCCAGCACATCCGAACACAGCATGGAAAAAACAGTACTTGCGTCGTTTTCAGGGGCAAGAACAGGAAGATTTCTTTTTTTTTATGCATGACCTAGTTGCATTTAAATCCTTCTTTTGAGACACTGAAATGTTCTTTGCCGTCATGGGTACTTGTCATTAACTCAACAGGGGCCCTACTGTAGTAACGTCATCGGGACTCTTTTCTGGAATGTGCTAATGGTAGTCGTGTCCTACAATTAGCTTAATTTCCAGATTGATAGAGCACTACTGTGTGTGATACTGACATTTTAGACATTATTACCTCTTGACCTTTTGCCCTGACATACATTCTTTATTGCCTTGAGTGTCTTTTAAGTTTAGATGAATGAAATAAAACGTCTGTGGTTCGTAGTTAACGCGCATTTTTTATCTTGTCTGTTGAATTACGTTGACAGTGCATATTATTGTCATTACCGTTACCTAATTATCTTTTGGAATGGTTTCGTGATCGTCATATTTACGTTCTTAGAGCTTCACGGTATTGTTATACACGTGTGTTGGCAGACTTTTATAGTTTTATTCTCATTTTCAAGGTATTGCAAGTATCGTTGCTGTAGCTTTTTTTTTTGTACCTGCGATTTATATCCGGATAACTGAACCTAGCGCCAGGTGAACCTCTCCTTTTATATTTAAAATATGTTAATAAAAAGTGGTTTAGTGATAACATGAGTGATTGTTTTTTTTACAGTAACGAAAAATTCACCGGAAATTACGGTACTGCGTAATGCCAATTACGAGTGCTGCTTCGGGTTCGGGCACCGCAGACTGTGTTTGAAACTTCGACTTTCTTCAGTCGTAGCAATGTAACATGCGTTAGATTGCTACAACGTACCCTAATGCCAATTACCTTACAGTTACTCTGACTTCTAGATTAATAAAGCACAGGTGTGCCCGATATTCTCGCTTTACACGTTATTAGCTATTAACCTTCAATCGCAACTTTTTGCAGGCAAGGGCAGCGCCCTCTATACGCTGTGATTCGTATTTCTGCGGTTATATAAGCGAGGTGCCCGCCACAAATCTGTGCGGTGTTATGAGCATTTTGGTGATTCTGCGCGTGGCTGATGAAAAAGTGGCTGAGTACATTGCGTTAGGTGGGAGGCATTAAACCACGCACTCGTTGCGCAATCAGCATTGTGTGATGACTGGTCATAAACTTGACTCTCCTGCCACGCTATATTACATGGTTAACGCCATTCCTTGCCGGACATGACACCTGGATTAGGTCTCGCAAGAGTTCCAAGCACCAGTGCGACTCTGTGGTACAGTATTCGACTGCCACGCGAAGGGCCGTGGTGTTCAATTCGCATTCGGTACTGGATATTTTTTCGATTTTTTTTTCATGTCCATCAGGGGCGATGGCGATGCCACTCAATCCAGGTGTGGGCGCACAAGATCGGTGCTCTGAAATACGTAAGCAGAGATTGTAGTGGAGCCAATGTTCGGATAGGCCGACTTGTCTTCCTTAAAGCCGCAACTGTTGCAACTTTGAAAGACACAAGTCTGCTTGCCCAAAGTTGTGGTCCTAATCATGCGCCCTGTATACGAATTTCTTATCGCAAGCTTCCGTCTTTCCCCGACTCCTGCATTTTTTTTACTTGGTAAAAAAATTTGCAACCTCCTCGGTTGTTGTGACATTATTATTATTACTGCGTGGCACCAACGACATCTCCGGGGGTAATTGCTGCATCATAAATTGAAACGCACAGAATATATATATATATATATATATATATATATATATATATATATATATATATATATATATATATATATATATATATATATATATATATATATATATATATATATATACGTGTTATAAACATTTCATTTTGGTAATTGCGCACACTGATATGTCCATCATGAGCACCTGTAGAGTTCATGTGCCAATGGGCCAACATCACTCCGCAAACACCCTGTTTCAGAACACAGCAGCGAGAGTGAAGAATAAAAAAAAAAACTGGCTTAAAAAAGAAACCGTCAATGAAGCCGAAAGCTTCACGAGCTGCCACTATAAGCAGGACTTTTCTTTAACGCACGTGTGAACAAAGCGAAACGCGATATCGGCTTGCCCGCCATAATGATAACTTCTCAAATGCTACATGGCACATTGCACAGAATAAAGGCGTCGTGTAATACACGGCTGTGAGCAAACTGGCGCTGATGGAGCGTAGAGCAAAAGAAAGGCCAGACTTCGTGTGTGCCCCTTTTGCCTTTCTCACACCTATACTATAAATAAAGCCGTGCAGTATGCGCCTGCATTCGTCCGGTCGCTAAGTTGCTGTTAGGGCGATAAGAAAAAAAAAACTAGACGAACAAACCTTTGCGTGACCAATTGGCGCGGACAATTTGTCAGGACGATGTCGTCCGGGCCCACCTTTCTTTTCCTATTTTTTAAAAAAACTTCCCTTTCAGGATGCCCTATCGAGAAGCAGCCAGGAAGAAAGAAGCAGAAATAACACACGAATATGCGCATGAATGCGAAAGGATGAAAACGAGAGAAAGCATAAAAAAATAAGAAGGCCAGCAAACATCTCCATCGCGCGCAGGCCAGACCATGTGCTGACGTACGCCCTCTTTTAGCGCGTCCCTAAGTGAGCGCCGTTCGCAAACCTCTCTGGGCGCGAAATGGGCTTCAAATCGGATCGGGGTCGAACGTTGTTTCCCTCGCCCTTTCCTTTTCTCTTCCCTCCCCACTTCCCTGTAGTAATGCGCTGTTGTCCCGCGGCGTTGCTATGTATGCGGTTGACCCGAGTTTATCGCGATGCATGCCGCCCGCGATAACCCGAATCCGCTCACGTCTTCGACTGTGTCGGTGCTCTAGCTATAGGCTTGACTAGAACGCGTAGCGTCAGTCGCATAATATACTGTGTGAGTAGTAATTGTTGCAGGGTTGAATTTGGGATAACTCAAATAACTTTACTATGTTCAAGAGTGTTGCTTGTTGAGCAAGTCTGTTTACGTATAAATAAACTACAAAAAAGCCACTAAACCATCCATAAAGTAAGAAAACCGAAAGGCAGAAACAGAGACAGTGAACACAGAGGAGGCTACTAACAAGGGACGCTTATTTCGGGCAAAAAAAAAGAGAAACAAACAAAATGACCGCCTCATCCTAAGCCTCGACTGAGCATGCGCAAAATCACCCTATACTAAATCATTGCGCCAATTTTATCTATGCAAGTTGCCTCGGTTCAAGATAAAGACAAGCCACCTCTGCACTCACCGTGCCTGTTCCCGCCTCTCACTTTTCTTCCTTTTTCGTCGTTTTAGTGGCTTTCTTTGAGTTTACTAAATTAATAAGCTTTTCTGAAAAACAGCGAAGGTTAGGATGATGCTTAATTTATTGAGCTCTTTGACGGATGTTGCCACACAGACTGAAAGACGCGGCTTGGGTTAATGGGGTGGCCTATGCATCCATATCCACTCCGTCATCCACTTCTGTATGAATGCAGGGTAGGTTACATTGCGTGCAGCTGAAAAAAAAAAGTATATTTGGGACAACTGGAGACATTTATTTTATTTATTTATTTACAGTATTGGAAATCTCATTTGAGTTGATTGTGGGAAGAAAACCCATCTAATTCTTACATATAACAAATACAAGAAAACAAGAATCAGACTGATCACCGAAAATTGCTTAACGCAGAGCGGCCAAGATACAGCTGCCATAGCAATACAATAACATTGGCAGAAAGCTCATGTAGTTGTTGTTGGGTAGCGTGCACTTTACAAACGAAGGCCGAATTATTCTTGATCTCTTGATCCTCTCGGTATCCTGTATGCCTTCGATTGGGTGAACCGATTGCCGATTCTCATACGAGCGTTCTGAATCTATCGTGGAAAGTACGGTAAACGTAGGTTGGCTCTGTACACTCACAGATTCACACACGCATATATATATATACCAAGACAGCGTGGACTAGGCGCGCGCAGACAGGGGTGAAAGAAAGGGGAGGTCAGATGCGGTTAGAGGGATTACGGTAATCCGACGCGGTCGTCTCAAACGGGAAACGCCGCGATCTGAACGGCCGGGAGCTCGGAAAGCCAATCCGACCGCCGCCTCCTCGGACAATGCGCACTGCGCCGCCTTGTCGTCGTGCGCGGCGGAACGCCGTCGATAAAAAGGTCTCGATTCGACGTGGCTGGGCTTCCGCGCTGAATGACGACGCTTCGGCCTCGGAAAATTCGCGTACACGGTGTAGGGGCACCCCCTTTGTCGCCGTGCACCGCGGTTGTACAAATACATAAACGTTGGCAAGGTTGGTTTAGTAGTAGTACATGAGAACGGGGCTGCGCCCCGGACGTTATAGTCTATATTGAGACGTGGCCACGCTGGGAGCCCGCGCTGACGGACATATGTGCGTGCCTAATCGAGTTCTGTCGGGTCTCGTTGTTGCCTGGGAGGGAACCGCACACCCGGCGACAATATAATGTGCGACACTGCGCTCGGCTATAAATGGCCAGCACACAATGCTTCGGCTTCGGATGACTAAATTGTGCCCGGCTAGATTGAAATGTGCGAAGGAAAAAGGACGGGTAAATGATAGCTTACTAGCTTACCATTGTGCCCTAACCAAACAAATGAAACGGCAAGCTATAGGTTGATCATTGCAGTTTCGGTATAGTAAGTTCATTTATTTTATTTCATTTTTCGCCTTGGTTTGTGCGTCGATCTGGCGGTATTGGTGCAATGCAGTGTGAAACAGCATCTGTATCGAGCGGAGAGGACTTGAAACTCGGGTTGCCTTCTTTACCGTTAGTTTTAAATATATAACTGTCTTTCCTTTGTTATATACGCTATTAATATAAGTGCACGAAGGTAGTTGTTGAGGTATTAGGTATTCTGTCAAAAGTATTCTTTAGAGCATATTCACCCTGCCTTGGGCTACTAATGAGCTGAAAGACATGACAGCATGAAAAACAAATAAGCAAGTAGAAGTGCGTTAGTACAAAAAATAATATATAAGGGGAAATTGTTTTTGTAGCTGCTCTTTCATGAACACATATTTAACATATTAGGCTGAATCTTTTTGCACCTTGATTCTGCACATGCTGCTTGTTTTTTTTTCTCACAATGAAGAACGATTGTACGAGGAAACAAAGCTACCACTGAAACGTATGGTGAAACAAAAAAATTAAAGGCAGTCGGATGACGTAAGTTAACTTGGGACAGAATGGGCATCATATGAAGTTATTTCGAAAGAATAATTGACCAAATATAAGTGCACTAGGTATACACCTCCCTAAACAGGTTACAAGAGTGAGCTTTTCACAGATCAAGTGCACTGCAGACGAAGCTACGCTGCCGGAATTCAAATAAACTTTAGCAGAAATATAATTCTGAACAACAACCCATGAATTTCCCCACTTTTACGGCCTTCTGTAAATAAAAAAAACGAGTAAACGCAATGATTATATTTACTCGTACACTTTTACTGGACTCGTAGTTTTCCCTGCCGATTGTAATTATATCCACTGGCGGTAGAGCTCGGCGCTTTTTCTTGTGGATGGAAATCTGTGCAATCGAAAAACAACGCACCACGATTGCCGCATCGTGTTGGGATCTTCACACACAGTATTAAGTAACATCTTACTGTTGCGCTGGTCGTTTATGCATCTGAAGACGGCGCAGTGGTACCAAGATGACTTCTTATAAGCTGGCGCAGCGTGAACAGGCGGTTTTCTCACATTTTAAAGCCATAAAACCACTGCTTGGTATGCTAGCGAGGCACGCTTTGGCAGTTCAAAACAAATTATGGTGGCCCCGACGCGATGGTCTAGTGGCTAAGGTACTCGGCTGCTGACCCGCAGGTCGCGGGTTCGAATCCCAGCTGCGACGGCTGCATTTCCGATGGAGGCGGAAATGTCGTAGGCCCGTGTGCTCAGATTTGGGTGCACGTTAAAGAACCCCAGGTGGTCGAAATTTCCGGAGCCCTCCACTACGGCGTCTCTCATAATCATATGGTGGTTTTGGGACGTTAAACCCCACATATCAATCAACAAATTATGGTGTCTCTGGGAACGAGGGTATACCGCCGAAGCAGCCTCGGTACGACGTAGGCGTGCTCTCGTCTAAACGGTGCATGACGTCGACGCTGACGCCGACGCCAGCGGTGAAATCCAGCCGAGAGTGTCTATATAATTGCTATCGCAATAACAACCAAAGGATAGCCCAAAAGGCCCGAGAACCTTTGATTTTTTCGTCCCCGAGAAATGCTTGCCGAGTGATGAGTTATCTTTGAGATTACTATCGTAATGTTGAGATAGCCGGCTCCAATGTAACTTACCTTCCAATGTTTCGCCAAATATAAATAAAAAATAAGCTATTATGAATCACTATAGTATGTACATTGTGCCTCAGATTAGTTCTTTCCTTTTTTCATTCTTAATTTTCTTGTTTGTGTGTTTATTTTGTAAAATACTTTCATGATCTTGGGATTGCCGGCTCTAACGTAGCGTACCTTCCCATATTCTGCCAAATAAAAACAAAAAACTCTACTAATTGAAATCGTGAAATGCGAAACCTTGCCTGCTTCCACTGATGTTCGAGGCGAAATTGTTTGCGCGGCGCCACAACAGAAAAAAACCTCTTTGGTCAGGTACCACAAGTGGCCCCAGAAACGACAGCATCCTTACCAATATTAACGGTGCTTCGTGGAACCCAAATCGGCCCAAGCGCAAAAAAAGGCACCTCGATAATGCTCGCTCAACCGAAAAGTGAAGCACCGGCGTTGCATCGCCCACGACGAATGTTTACGAGATCTCTCCTCGTTATCGATGCCCGGTAGTAACACCGGGGGGCAGCTCGAATCGCGAAGCTTGGTTCGCGGCCCGGTCAACTGTGGCTTTCCCGCGCGAAGCCGTGAGAAACTCGGCGATACACCGGCCAGCCTCTGGCTTCAGGAACAGCTGCGGTTGTGGCGTACAGTTTGGTGCGCGTGGAATAATAATAAAAAAAAGGGAAGTGTGCCATCGCCGATTGGGCTTTGGGGTTGCTCCTGGCTTCAGAAGGTAAGTGGGAGGGAGGGATGCTAACCGTAAATGAGGCGGAACGCTGCTGGAGTCAGGACACGCGAACGACGCTGACGCTGGAGTGTGTTTGCCTGCGTGCTCGCAGCGGTCGCGCGGATTTGCGAACACAGCAGCACGTACGTTTTACCGGAGCAAGTGCGTCACCCTCACCGCGTCACCTCTGACACTCGTTGCGAGTGCTTCGCGTTCACGGCCCAGTGCGTGCAGTACAAAGTGTGTGTGTTCCATCCCACGCCAATAATATCATAATCGTGGCTGCATAATCGCCTGTGAGGCCGCGTCATTGTTGTATCAAAACATGTATATGTAATAACACGTCGGTAAGCGGGAAGTGTATATCGCGTTTTCGCGAATATACATCGATATACTCGCTACCGTGAAGCTGCCTCGAATACACGCCTAAAATTATATTAGCGTGCGTATGGGAGATGATAAAGAGCTGCCGCTGCACACCATCGTAATACAACGTTTCGCATGTCTCCAATCGTGCCTTTACGAGCTTTGTTTTATATTTTATAATCTATATATGCAGCTCGAACTGACGGGATTCCAAGAGAATGCAAGCGGGTGAAAGGGAGACAAAAAATCAGGTCGGCAGATGAGATTAGGAAGCTTTGCGGGTATAAAGTGGCAGCAGGAAGCACATGACCTAGTTGACTGGTGCTACATGAGAGAGGCCTTTGTCCTGCAGTGGGTGTGATCAGGGTGATGATAATGATCACATGTAGCTAATGATCATATGTGCGATCAGTTATCTGCACCTCCCAGCTCAAATATAGGTCGCTTCGCCACAAGGTTTTTTTTTTATTTGCCTGTGTTATATCCGTGATAATCTGTGTGCTTGTCCTATATGCCTCGGACTCTGGTTATAAAAGAATTATCAACCACTGAGCTGTGTAAGCTCCCTGTAATGAGCCCAATGCAGACGAAAAGAAAACAAGAAAAACATGGCTGATACATTCATCATAGGAATCGGTATAACACGAAAGTGAAGCGTGTCTTTATAGAAGTAGTTCTTATTGTGTGTAGTGATATATGAGTGCTTCCTCAACTTCTAATGGAGTTTCGCAGCTATAGCAACGTTTGACGTGGACATAGCCACGTTGACGCCCATAGTGGCACGTATCCATGTTGCAGGCTACCACCCATGATCACGATTTCACCATTGTGGTAATTGAATTTTTTTAACGTATACCGAAACACAGCGTATCGTTAATCGCGCACAAAGATGGCATCAACAAGCACACAATAAGCACTGCTACTCGATGTGGGCGTCTTCAAAGAACGTAAGCTGTGAATAGAAACAGCACGGTGTGCGCTTCTAAAACATATACGTCAGTGCTCTCATGCATAGTGCGCTTCAGCAACGCGAGGCGCCCAGGTTCGTAGCTTGAGTCGCAAACGCGCGCCGACGTTCCTCGTCCTGCTGGCCTCAGTTTCTCTCCACCGAGCCACGACACCAAGGCGCTCCACCAAGGCTCGACATCACTGCCAGGCTGCAGTGCTTACTGTAGCATTTTAAGTGTGAATACACTTTATAAGCGACCCCAAACCATCCACCGCCGTCGGCGGCGTCCGCAGCCTTCTCTCTATCTTTAAAAGAAAGAGGACTTGGCGGGCCGCAGCGCGACGCTCTACCGAATAAGCCACGGACGCGACGCTGATATCGGTGTCAGTAACGCGCCTTATACTCTCTCTCCCTTCGCTCGCTCCTCCGCTCTCCTCGCTCGCTGCAGCTGCGCGCGCACCCCTCTCTCTCGCGCGCCCGCCTTCTCTCTCAGTCTCCCGTCGAGAGCGGGTCGTGCGATGGATGTCCCGGAAGCAACGCTACCATCTGGATATAAGGCGCGTTACTGACACCGATATCAGCGTCGCCAACGGATTTTAACTTTACTCCCCCTCATAGCATCACCCCGTGCATTCGCACTTAACCACGTTCACCCTCGGAGAAATGCTTGGGAGTTATTTTATTACATAAGCCGGTGCTATCACACTCGAAGTAGGCGGTGGTGAAACATCGTTGGTGCATGTGGAAGCTGCAGCACTTGAAGAACGAGAATCCACGCGCTGTCACGAAGCTTCGGAAAGGCAAAGAAAATAACTGCGTCGGTGGTTCTCCGGTGATCGCTTGGTCAGGGTTTCTCACTGCTATCGGGAAGCTATAAGGCCGCGTTTACACTGAGCATTCCGGCCGCCGAAAGTTCTCCGAATCCGGTTCGGCGGCGGCGAGATCCGCCGAAACGGCCCTCTCCGCGCCGATCGCTCTCGGACCGATTTTTGCGGTGTCTGCCGCCGAATCGGTCACCGCGGACCAATAGGAGCACTAGTCAAGGAATTTTGAAAAATGGCGGCCAAGCCCTACTCACTTGTTATGCTGCAGTGCACGTAACTGAATGTTGAAACCAACAGGAGTTTAACCGTCACCCCCGGAAAATCTTTTCAGGCCTGCGCCCAGCAATTTGACGTCATTTCCGGCCGGCCGACTCTCGGGGAAGCCGCAGCGGCAGCGAGCGCAGCGCGGGCGGCGGTGGTGACGGTTCGGCGGCGTGGTGTTGACGGTGTTTCACGTTTGTTGCTTTCCGTTGTTGTTTTGCGGCAATTTCGTTTCCGTGCGTGATGCTGGAGTGATGCGACAATGCCGAATAAGTGTTGTGTACCCGGATGCACCGGCAACTACAAAACAGGAAAGAAGATACAAGTGTTTTCCTTCCCTAAAGACGCCGACGCTCTCAAACAATGGCTACGCGCCATTCCTAGGAAGGACTTCGTGCCGACTTCGTGCACTAAGGTAAGAATTTGAGATGCTCCTGTTCTTAGCTTGTCGTTGCTTGTTCGGGTAGAAATCACCTATGATGGGAAATACTTGAGCGTGTGGCCGCCGGGCCTCGCGAAGCGCTGACGCCAGCAGCGTTCGCAGCAAGGATGGTCAGCTGCGCTTTGTTCACTAACAGTGCCGTGGTGTCGTCCATTCTTGCAAGCTCTCGGTGGAAGCGCTTCGTGGAGTGCGGTGACATCACGCTCCCGTGTTTCCTTTCATGTTGCTTGTACCGCTTAGCGCAGCGCTTTTATTTAGATGCTTGCGAAACGTAGGTAGACTTTGTTTTAGCTACACGGACTGTAAACGCGGTCATGCAAACGGGAGCGCATTTTTTTCTTTTGAGAAGTGGCGTCTCAGACGTTCTTGAAACGTTTTTGCAGGTGTGCGCGAATCATTTCGACGCTTCATGCATTGAGAAGACGACATCGTAGACGGATCCAAGGACAGGGAGAGTTATTGAAGTTGCACTCCCAGTACCACGGTTGCGTCCTGGATCTGTCCCAACGGTATTTTCCGGCTGTCCGTCCTACCTATCAGTACGAGACCAGAGCACGAGAGAAACCCCTGACGCCAAGAGGAGCCGACAAGAAGCCTCCCAACTCGCCCGTGCTGTAGAAAAGTCGCTGGCGTCATATGAAGCGGAGCAAAAACGAGACCGGTTTTCGTCCCTCGAAGAACTAAGGGCTCGCCTGTAAGGGGTGTCAGTGTCTCCAAAGTGGACTGTGATTCATAAAGAAGAGTGCTCCATGTTTTTGAACATTATCGACTATCGTGAACCTTGTTTGAATGCGTCATTGACCGTGTTTGCAAACCTTGAAGTCTTTGCCTGCTGTCAAGGTTCACCAATCAAGAACCTTGGTAGCGCTGTTGTACCAGACTCAGTTCAAAAAGTAAGTTCCTTGTTGGAAATTTTGAACAACCTGTCGATGCTGTCTGAGGAGCGCTGCACTTATTGCCACCTGGCTCAAGCAATACATTCCCTTGTTTGAGCCTTGTTTCCAGTTTTGTATCTCTTTACAAGTTGTGAGAATAGCAGACTGGGCTTGTTGGTTAACATAATTGCAGCTTAAGGCGCGAAAACGACACGGACGAAGAGAGACAGTACACACACACGGAGCGCCACTTCCAACAAAGATTTATTTCGAAAGAGCACAGAACATATATAGACACCGCGCGCGCCGTCACCGTGCCTTAATGCGCAGCCGCATTTAAGTAGCGTAACTCCTTTGGCGATAAAGAAATGGAGGCTACGCTAACGCACAGATCACCTAATTCGATTATTCTCTTGGCCTCAATGATTAGTCTTACTGATTTATCAGGGCTTCGGGCGACTACCGCGCAGGCGCTAAAGTTAGGAACGCAATGACAATCCCGGCAGTGAATTGCGAGGTGGCCCTCTCTGCCATTCCTGACGTTGTTATTATGCTGTCTTAGCCTATCATTCAGGCATTGCTCGGTATGGCCTACGTACCATCTACCACACGAACAGGGGAACTCGTAGACCACACCCTTCTGACAAATTACATACTTGTTCTGGTGGTTCACATTGCAGGCCGGAGCTTTCCTGGGAAAGGGGTTAGTCATCTTGCAGAGCCTGGAAAGTTTTAACGGCGCAGAGAAGACCACCTTTACATCAACCTGTTCGGCAATCTTTTTCAAATTATGGGATACGCGGTGTACATAAGGAATCACCGCAAGCTTGACATTATTCTGGGGCGACCCTTCGCTTGTGTGGCAGTTCCGCGACTTCTTCAAAATCTTCTCCGCCACTGACACCAGAATGTGCTGTGGATAGCCCGCCTGCTCAAGACGGTCAACCTGCTTGAGGAAACTGTCTGCTGCTCTGTGTGGGCAGGATTTCTTGAAAGCATTCAGCAGGCACATGTTGGCGATACTACGTTTGACAAGCTTAGAATGGGACGAGCTAAAAGGTAGTAGTGGTTTGTTAGCACGAGGCTCATACTGCCAACATGCATGATCAGTTGTTACCAACAATCTAAGATCTAAAAACCTTATAGTCGAATCGACCGAAAGTTCGTGTGTCACTATTAAGGGCGATAAAACATGCCTAAAAATTGTTAAGGTGTTAGTAACGACTTGGTCGGTGTCCATAAACTTTTTGTCTATGAGAACTAAAAAATCATCTACAAATCTAAAAACCCTGATGACACCGCTACCTTCGAGAAGGCTAGAAATGGTCCTGCCTGCGCGAGCTAAAAACAGGTCACTTAAAAATGGCGCTAAACAGGAACCTATACAAACGCCGCTCCTTTGCAGGTATAGGCTACCGTCCCACTCTACATAAGTCGACCTCAAATACAAATCTAGCAATGCCATGAATTTTCCCTCTGGTATACCTGCGTCATTTTGAAATGACAGGGGGCCGTATTGGTCAATGCTGTCCTGAACACACTGAAGCAACGCATTTTTCGGCATGGAATAATACAAGTCTTTCAGGTCAATGGAAAAGGCGTCGAGGGCTACCCCCGTTTGCCCGGCAAGAAAGTTTACAACTTCGCTGGAATCTTTCACCCGATAGGGATCGTCAACCGTAAGAAGCCGGAACTTATCGAGCAGGAAGACGGCAAGGCATTTCTGCCAAGTATTACGTTCTGACACGATTACTCTGAGGGGGCAACCCTCCTTATGAGTCTTTGCACTGAAGAAGACCTCGAGTGTGCCTGATTTGCTGTTTGCGACGTCCCTAACCAACTTGAAAGGTTCATACTCTCACAGAGTTTCTTAGCTTCACTTTTTAGTTTGTTGATCTGGACGTTCTCGCGACAATGAAATACAGAACTCAACGCTTGAAGCGCTTTCACCTTGTAAAGGTCCCGTGGGAAGACGGCGAATCCCCCTTCCTTGTCCGAAGGGAGAACGCAGTATAAGTTCGTTTTCAGGTAGGACGCCAAACGACGAACAATAGGACGCCTTGGTTCCCGTTGGTCACGTAGAAGTACATCTACACCACTAGAGACACATCTATCCATTTCACTCGCGGGAGCTAGGCTAGACACTTTGTGCACCAAGGATAGCAGCTCCGGACCGGAGGTCCGCGGCTGCACGGCGAACTTTGGCCCTAAGGCGAGACCCTTGCAGATATCCTCTGGTAACGTGACGTCTCCCTCGGTGTAGATCCTGTTCACTTGTACCGTTTTCACTTTTGGACGATGATGTGCTCGCAGTTGTGACAAAGTGCACTGCCAGAGGGATTCGGTTGTCTGATTGGCCAGATGACTGAAATGCCGAAACGCCCGCTGTGCTTGCTCCGCTCCCAATGAGCTGTGTAGTTGGCCTTCCAGGTGTATTCGGTAAAGGCGTGCCTGCCTTGACCACTCCGACTTGAGGATGCTGCAGATGCGCTTCCCATGACCCATTGAAGGGCTGAAGCCTCCGAACAGTAGCCTCACGTCCTCAGGCAAAATCCGGTGACGATTGCAGAAAGACAGCATGCGAGCTTTGCATGTGGCGACGGCGATCAACGCGACTGTGGTGCTTGGATTGGAAACACATAAAAGAGAGCCCGATGTACTAGAAATATACGATGTGAGAATAGCAGACTGGGCTTGTTGGTTTAACATAATTGCAGCTTAAGGCGCGAAAACGACACGGACGAAGAGAGACAGTACACACACACGGAGCGCCACTTCCAACAAAGATTTATTTCGAAAGAGCACAGAACATATATAGACACCGCGCGCGCCGTCACCGTGCCTTAATGCGCAGCCGCATTTAAGTAGCGTAACTCCTTTGGCGATAAAGAAATGGAGGCTACGCTAACGCACAGATCACCTAATTCGATTATTCTCTTGGCCTCAATGATTAGTCTTACTGATTTATCAGGGCTTCGGGCGACTACCGCGCAGGCGCTAAAGTTAGGAACGCAATGACAATCCCGGCAGTGAATTGCGAGGTGGCCCTCTCTGCCATTCCTGACGTTGTTATTATGCTGTCTTAGCCTAACAAGTTGTTAGCTTTTAAAGGTGCTGTACTTTTTTCTTTTTTTTAACTCGAACTGCCTCGGTGCCCACTGTAGCAGTTGTACAGTCCGTTTTGGTACCTAAGCTGTGTACACTTTCCTTGTGCACCCTGTGTACAGACATGTTGTGCACTGTGATTTGTTTTTTTTCTTAGATTTTTGTTTGATTTTTTCCCTAGGACATGCACCTACCTGTGGCAGTACAATTACTTTTCTTTCTGTCATTTATCATGCTGTGGACCACAATTTAGTCACCAGTGTTCTTTTGTATTGTATTTTTTGGCAAGTGTTTGAACCTGATACCTTGTGTTGCTACTGCTACTATGATAAACGAATGGTATGTTTTCCTCTAACCTACAATTTAAATGAAAGTGTGCTTTTTCTGTTCCAAAGCTCGGGGATGTTTTTGCTGTTACAATCTGTTTTGTTTTCTGAGTTTTATGTGGCAAGATATTGTGTTTTGTACTTTTGGCATATTTTCAGCATTAAGGGCAACATCTTGTGTTGCCTGTCGTCTGCCTGGACCGAGAACAATGTGCACTGTGATATTTGTACAGACGGCGTCTGGCTGTGATAAATAAATACGCATTATTCCATTCACGATATTCATTATTTCTTGATACCTTGATAAGTTCCCCCGCAACGGTGGCTCAGTGGCTAAGGCGTAGCGCTGCTGAGCACTAGGGCGCAGTTTCGATACCCGGCTGCGGCGGCCGCATTTCTGATGGAGGCGAAAAGCAAAAACGCCCGTGTGTACGAGATTTCGGCACACAATAAAGATTCCCAGGTAGTAAAACTTGATCCTGAGCTCTCCCCTACGGCGCGCTTCATCGCCTGCGTTGCGTCGGCGCGTTAAACCATACAATCAATGGATACCTTGATAAATCGTGCGGACATGGTGTCAAGGAACCTCGCCCGAGTCGGTAGGCGTGAAGGGCGCTCGCGGCTGGCGCAGCCACCCAGCGAAGGGCGGCCGGCCGGCCGGCGCGATGTGACGTCGTCGACGTCACGTCACGTGACGCGCAGGCCTGAAAAGCTTCCGGGGGTAACGGTTTAACCTACACTGTGCCTACTTCGCCTCCGTATTTCGTGAAAGAGGTGACCGAGCTTGCTGTTGGCGTGACCGAGCTTGTTGCGGTCTTGCAAAGCAAAACAAACCCACCAACGCCGCTGGCGTCGGTGGTTTTTCTGCTCTTCGTGCATTACAAGACAGCCACTTGCCAGCAAAGTAAGCAGTACTGTCTTTTCTTGCTTCTTGCGTACGAGAATCGTCGAAGTATACACCACTGGATAGGGTAGTAGCGTTTGCGAGCCGCGACAACAACCGGGTGACCGCGCATCTATCCCGCGTTCGCCCCATAGTAGATGGCATATTCGGCGGCACGGGGCGCGTCCAGTGCGAACGATGCTGTGTTTCGGCGGCAGGAGAATTTCGGTCGCTGTAGAAAGCGGATGTTTCAGTGTGAACTAGGCATAACAGTGGTCTCGAAGGCTGCGCGCCGGCGCGCAGTCTCGGACGCCATGCTTTAACTTCGTCATGCCGCATTGCTTCTCTTGAGCGCTCACAGACGGCGGCACTGCCCCACTTCGCCTGAGGTCCCTAGATGAAACAAGTTTCATCTAGGGACCTTACCAATGCCCAGCCGAGAATGCTGGCTCCCTACTCTCCTGTCCGCTCGCTCCTCCCTCTCGACCGTTCGCAGGCTTGGCGTCTCTCAAGGCGATGGCAGAAGTCGGTGAAGGCGAATGCCTGACGGCAACCGCACTCTCTGCGCAAGAAATGCATTCGAATTTCCTCATGATTCCCTTCAGGGGGGGGGGGGGGGGCATTCTTTTTCTTCCAGCCACCGACGGAAAACGTTACTAAGTTACAGCGTTGTCAGTCCAGCTTCGAGTAGAGAAATCTGATCGAAGATGAACAGTGCAGTGTCATTTTGTTGCTCGTCTCTTTTCACACACGTTGTGTTTTGAGCCTGAAAATGTGGCGTCGGCATTGTGCTGCCTAGCCACGCGTTTCGTTATACGCACGCGTCAGTTCGTCTTAAACGAAGGGACGCTCCTTGGGTGCCTCGATGCGCACAAGCCCGCTGGCAGTGCGTGCACGACAGAAAAGACCAACACGCATGGGCCAACATGGCGGACAACCTTGCAAATAATGGCTATTCTTTAGCCCTGTCTTCTGTTTTATGTTCAAATAATACGACAAAATGACCAGTATATGCATAAAAGTAGATGTTCAACGTAGCCACAAAGTAACCATGGCGCCATGAAACCTGAAATTTGTCGCCAGACAGAATCGGAAAGCATAGCCAGTTTGGCGCAAAGTAACCATTAACGGGAACCTTCGTGAATTACAGAGAAGAGATGAGAATTAACTGAAGTTTTTTCTTCTTTTTAGTCTATTTAGTGGCGATAAAACTTTGTGTGACGTATAACATTAGTTTTGATCGAAATTTTGCGTGATGTCTTACACTCGCCAATGAATGTTGGAATCGCAATTTTTCTGCTTTATGGTTCTCTGCGCTGCAGTTCAGCAACACTCAGACGAAAAGAATTTGTATGCAGGTGTATCTTCGCTGCGAATGTAAGCGCGACATGACCACAGCCTCTTTGCCTCGACCACAGCCACAGCCTGAGCCTCTTTGCTCTTTGCCACGAGCTGCGAATCCGTCGAGTGAGCCTTGTGCCAGCGAACGGAGAAACTGTTCACTATATACTTTATTGGTAGGGCGTGTCTATTAAAACCCATGCACAAACAGTTCAAACGTTTAACTGCCATCATTCCGACGGAAAACACTCTACCCCATCACAGACAACACTATCGTAGCACATGGCTTCACGCATCGAAACATCGCAGATGTTCCCAGACGCAGCGCGCAAAAGCATATCTGGCTTAGGTTGGTTGGTTAAGACTGACGGTATATAGTAATTACTATGCCGTCAAGTGTAGCGAGTGTCTGAGAATCTGACAACATTCATTTACATTCACAATGAAGGAAGCCACGCGGTTATACGTTTCAATTCATCGGCCTTACAGCAAGCTTCTAATCAGTAGTCCACATGTCAGTTCCATGTTCGCGGCAGCTCGCGATTGCGGGAGTTATCGTTAATAAGTGCAATCTACCTGCCGGTCAGGCATGAGCTAAAGACAAGCCGAACAGTCAAGTCGACATTCGTTCCAGCTATCAGCAGCCGTCGCCTACATACCAAGACACACTTATCGGCACTGCAGCCCACAAGCCGGTTCAGACTAAGGAGTCCGTCCAAGCAATCATAGACTAAGTTGCGGAGCGTTCGCGTTAAGCGTGTTTACGGCTGCGCATGTAGTGCTGCCAATTGCTTTTGTGTTTTGCTTTTCTTTGTTTTATTATTCGTGTTATCGTCTTGGCACCAGTTTAACGATTATGAGATAGCCGGCTCCAGCGCAGCATAACTCCGCGTCTTTTCATATCAAAATAAAGAAAGATGGGCTGAAATCTTTCACTGCTGTCGTGATTTCGAATCTTTTTCCTTAATATGGCAGATAGTCTCCTTGGGGGAGGTACAGACCCATGTACATTTTTGTGGCTAGCACAGAACTCACGCAGACTGGTATACCTTTCGGCAATAACAGACTTAATTTGTTTTACTGCTGGCAATCGGTATGACGCGCATCTCTGCAGTCACAAAACCGTCACGTATACCACGGACGTGGCGACTATGGCTGAGAGATCGCCAAGTACGTCATACCAAAAATAGCTAGAAAATAACAAAAACTAGCCAATAAACTGCTAACTTAAGTAAGGGCAGTAAAATCAAGAAAAAATAGCCATGCTTGTGTGAAAACAACTTCGACGCTGTTCTTTAAATGACTAAATACGAAAAACCTTTTGGTGAAACTTTCAAGTAGGTGCTACGGGAATACTTGAAAATCGGGATCACAGACGTTACTGCGTAATTTTTTTACTTGAGCAATTATTTTGCTTAGGGTCATGAAGTTGAAGATCAAGAAGAACTACAAACACGGTGTCACCACTGCGCTTTGTTACCACACGCTCGTACGCCAGCGGCTGCGTCTTCATCGGGTTTTGATAATTTGGCTGACATCGAGGAAACAAAAAAGTAACCAAAAGGGAGTGCCTAAGTTCTTTTTTAGGGGCGAAGCTTCTCAAAGCGGCACCCGTTCGTCCCTCGTAGTAGTCGTAGTGTGTAACCAGTCTTACGTTTTGACCTGCAAGGTGATGCCGGTGGGAGATTTCTCCTGTGTGTTGTTGAGCAATAAAAAATTCGCAGCGTGCGCGTTAATTAAAAGCCGAATTCTCCTGTTTCTCATTCCCCATCAGCAGCCATTGGCATGTACATTGAGCACTAGCTGACAAGAAAGGGTTGCTAGGTTATACTCGCTGGGCGTAACCTCCTTAGTTTTAGAAAGGTTTAGCGAGCGTTGAGCCGCAGTGCCATGAATACAATTAACTAGTATATACCATGAACTCGATGTGGTTAAAGGTGGGAAGTAGATACGAAGCGCAAGCCGCAAGAAAGTGTGCGTGTGCCACCTCTCGTTTAGTCCTTGGAATGTCCGCTGAATGGCAGTGCTCCTATATGGGGAATATATGATGAAAATATGCGGAATTTTGGTGCTTGGAGTGTTGAATAGATTGACAAACGGACACACAGAGAGATGCGTGGGTGGACGCATGAATGGACGCAGGGGCGGATGCATAGATGAACGCAGGGACGGACGCACGAACAGACGCACGCACGCACGGACGGGCGGATGGAAGCATGGGCGGTCACACAGACGGACGCATGGACGGACGAATGATTCGCCCCACTCTCCATCATTCTCTCCGCGGATATGGTGTAATTTTTTTTTTCACATACCAACGTAGACAATGTCTACCGAGCAGTGAGATGCATACTGTCCTTACTTAGCACGTAATAATCCTTTGAACAATGTAATGTCCATTTTAGCATTGGACATTATTTATTAGAATGTGCTGAATTCGGCGCAGAACATAAATTATCATTCGATGAATTACACCGCGAGTGCGACCCTATTGCGGTTAGAGAGAGAAAAAAAAAGAGAGAAAGGCATGGGCGCGTCAGGTTAACCAAGCTTGTCTCAGTTGATTACCCTACAAGGTAGTAGGGGGAGGGGGTACGACATCTGATATAAATATGTCAATTCGTACATAGTTTTTCCTAAAGTTCATATTTATTATGGGCCTGTTAACGTTGGATAGACGTGGCATGGGCGCCATGAGGATAACGCGAAACGTATTGCTACTCGATGTAATAAACTGCGTGGCGTTCATTGCTTGGTGGTCGAGCGGAGCGATCAGCGGCAATCAATAAAGACAAGGACAGATCGGCCTACTGCAATCAACAATACTTGTTCTCGTTGTCCTCCTCCTACTTAGTTTTGTACGAAGAAATGTTGCGAAGCCAAGTCGAGTGCACTACCGAAATTCCTGCAACAAGCACTTATCCTGCGTCTCATAGTTTTCATACACTGATGATAGCAGCCATTCCAGGTTGTTTTTGCAGTCGGTTTCTAGGACGGGGTCTAATAAACGTGTTCCATGTTTAGTCAAATACGAACATACTCGGGAGGGGGGGGGGGGTGATGCTGTGAAGTTGACAAAAAAATCTAATATAATTGACATTGTAATATGCCTTGGGACGCTTAAAAATATGCAAAGAAGTTGCTACCAGGAAGTATGTAATATAATTATTGTGCATATATAAATGCATGCACGTAATTTATTGCTAATTTACTTTATTGGACATACGATTGGAACTTAAAAACCCGCGCTAACCACATACGTCAAGGAATGTGGCGCCCTCTCTGGAAACAATGGGGAAGTTTGACATTGGCAGATTTGGTGCGGATGGTTCTAGGTATTTATTTTGGCAGTGACTGTGGGGACGGGGCCCGTCAACTCAGTACTATCATCAGAGTGAGGGGGTCCGTCTGCGTAGTGAAATGGTGACTACAGTGACGGGGCCCATCAGGGCAGTGCTATCACTAATGTGAGGGGGCCCGTCACCGTAGCGAATTCATAATAGCGACGGGCCCGTCATTATAGCGAGAAAACTATAGCGACGGCACCGTCATCGTAAAGCAATAGCTACGGTGAGGGTACAGTGTACTCTAGTACAATCTAGTGAGGGGGCCATGCACAGTAGTCTAATAATAAAAATGAGGGAGGTTGGAGGGGCGGGTGTTGCCGTAAATACGTAGTCGTTTTAGACGCCTCCGCCGAGCTGTTCTGTTGGCGTAGTGGCTTGACGCGCAGTTGGAGAAGCAGTCGTGACGCAGGTTGCCAGTTGCATTTCCCGTTTTCGAATGTTTTACGTTTTTTTTTCCTTTTTTTGTTTTCAAGGTAATGCTGCAAGAAAATCATGCCGCTGTCTGCGGCGGTTGTTAGACAGCCTTACTACGTGAATTTCGTGGCGCAGTGTCATTGGGTGTCCGACTTCGGTGCGAATCACGCTCTTTTTTTATTCACTTCTCTCAGCATTGTTTCAAGTATTTGTTACTTGTTTCTTAATGATAATCGTGTTCATTCATCGGGGATATAACTATCAACTTACTTTTACGTTCAACGTGGAATGAAGGCCTTTCACGATGATTTCTGACTGATAATGCGCCAGGCGAGCAGATTATGTTGTATGCTTGCGAATTAACTTTATTATCGCATTGAACAACCACCCTCGGTGGGATTTCCGTTCCTGTGCATTGATAATGTAGCTCCGTTTAATAATTTGTCGCACATAATGTGATGTTCCCAGATCATTTCGTTCCGCCTATTTTTCGTGTCGCTGTATAAAGGCGACATATCCATGGGCTGATGACAAACCTTGTGCAGGTCAACAAAGAATGCGTTCCAACCCTGAAGGTTGTGTAGTTGGACAGTTTGTTTCAGTAAATCCCAAAACCACAATAAGACTGCAATACGTGTAGCTCCAACTTCGGGCCTACCTTACCTGAAATCGCACACGCAGACTTCTCTTGTGACTGAATCGGCTCCTTCAAACTGGGGGTTATGCGCGTCGCTTTCGTCTCATGAAAGTGTGCTTTTGCTATGTAAACGTAGATAGACATTCGAGCTCTCTACGGTGCAGTAGATACCCGCACAGTGGTGTCCTGTCTTCCCATCTTGAGATGACGCTCAAGGTGTTCCGTATATCAAAGGTGTTCCGTATATCGTACTCGGCGATTAAAATGCGAGCGTGCTCAAGTCGGGGGCGTGACCGGTCGTCTGGATGCTTTAATTTGCTAGTGCTGGCTGGAGCGGCTGCGCGCTTGGTTAAACCACAAGGTGTGACCGAGTCGATGAAACGAGGACGCAAGAATGAACGTGCTTCCAGCAGTGATCTAGCAGCGTCGATGTATATACAATGAGGGAAGGTAACCGTAGGGAGTTTGAATGCAGTCACATCGTGCAGCATTAAAAAAACAAATAAAAACTTCAATAATCGCTTCAGTAAGAGCATAAACCGCAGCACTATGTCGAGTGTTGTTAAAACAGGCCACCTCATAATCACATCATTACGGTGCTGTATTAATTGCCTCGAAACGGTAGTGTCTGTGCACGCGCTTTTAATGGTGGTGGTGAAAACTCGCTACACTTGCAGTACTGCAGTGGATTTCGCGGTGGGGGGAGCTCAGACCAGGGCTCTGCGGCAGCTGCCACTCAGCGAGCCGAGTCCGTCAGTGAGAACCTTGTTTCAGCTGATCGTCCTGGTTCTCGCTGGTCACTGGCTCCTCCCATCGCTCCACTGTAGGATGCTGCCTTTAAAATAGGCTGCATTACTCGAAACCATATTGAAAGCAGAAAAAAAAGAGATAAAATGAGGTGTTTTAGAGCGGCACTCTTTTATGAAACAGGAGAGCGGTCATGACAAGTCAAGTGGTAATGGCGGAACCAGCCTGTGTACCCAGCCAACCAAACGTCGTCTTCTTCAGAGACTGGGGATACCCCCTGCCTATCTGAGTAGCACTCATCTTCTTCACTACATTTTGCTCCCCTCCAGAAAAAAAAAAGAGCCATCCTGGCGACTCATAGGCAGGAGACAATAGAGGGATCGTAATACGGTTTTAGGTGGTCTATGTGGACGGTCTCACGTCCACGGCGTCGTTGATCATGGGGCTGCTCAAGCGGCTCCACGATGTAATTGACGGGTGAAGTTTGTTTAACCACACGGTAAGGGCCGTTATACTTGCACATCAGTTTCGTTGAGAGACCATGGGCTGGTTGAAGAGATGCGAAGCCAGACAAGGTCATCCGATGCATAAGAAGCCGGAGGCGCCGGGCTACATCACAGTGGCGTTTCTGGCGTTGCTGTTCAGCACTTGTGAGGGAGCGGGCAAGCTGACGACACTCTTCCGCGTATTTAGCAGCTTGTGACATCGTCGTCGACTCAGCAACATCCGGGCGGTAAGGAAGGATGGTGTCTAGCGTGCAAGAGGGCTCGCGCCCATAAAGGAGGAAGTATGGAGAGAAACCAGTGGTTGTCTGGACAGCAGTATTATGCGCGTATGTTACAAAAGGGAGAATGCTGTTTCAGTTGGAGTGATCGGTTGCGACGTACATTGACAGTATATCTCCTAATGTGCGGTTGAATCGTTCTGTAATGTCATTAGTTTGAGGATGATACGTGGTGGTGGTGCGATTAACGACTTGGCATTCTTTGAGAAGCAATTTGACGGCGACAAAAACACACGCTCTCGATCACTCAGGAGTTCACGTGGTGCACCGTGACGTAAAATGATCTGATGCAATATGAAACGACAAACGTCACTGGCTGACGCAGGAGAGAGTGGTGAAGTTTCTGCGTAGCGCGTAAGGTGATCGATAGCGACGATTACCCAGCAATTTGCAGCCGGTGTAATCGGAAGAAGTCCATACAGATTGATACCAACATGGTCAAACTGTCGGGCAGGACAAGGTATGTGTTGTAGTGGAGCTGGAGAACTTGGAGTGGGATTCTTCCGGCGCTGGCAAGCGAGACAGGAACGTACGTAGCGACGAACGAGGCGATACATTCCACGCCGGTAGTAGCGGTGGGACAGGCGGGTATAGGTTTTTAACACTCCAGTATGGGCGCATTGTGGATTAGCGTGAAAGGAAGCGCATATGTCTGAGCGGAGACGTCTGGGAATAAGGAGCCATTGGTGTCCTTCGGAGAGATAATTCGGTCTGTATAGCAAACCATCTCCGATAACGAAGTGCTGTATTTGACGGCGCGTACCTCTAGGAATAATTTGCGAGGGAGTTCGCCTCAACAAGCTGATAAGTGAAGCAACCCAAGGTTCTTTTCGTTGCACCTGTAGCATGTCGCTGACACTGAGTGCAGATATGTCGAGGGCAGGCAACGACGGCGACTTGTCTCTACATCGTAGGGGTGATCGGGACAAAGCGTTTGCGTCGGAATGTTTTCGCCCAGATCGGTAAATGACGTGAATGTCGTGCTCTTGTAGCCGAAGCGCCCAAGCCAGTTCAGTCTGTCAGCGCGACTCGAACTGAAGTCGCACACTAATAACGTACCCACTGAGCCTCGAAAAATCAACGTGGTATATAGGGCTAGCAAATGGCACAAACAGCAACGTGATTTTTTTTGTAAAGTTAAGACTTCTTGAAAGCAGTAACGCCAGCATTGACGCAGTACTATAAAAGAACGAAAAATAACCAAACAGGATTCGAACAGTCGACCTGCGGCACGACCGCATCCCAAACAGTGCGTCAACCTACTGCGCCATAAGAACAGCTAAGCGGTGGCGTTTAAAACGACAGCAAATGTACGCCAACGGGTCCCTACTCATTTTTACCATTACACTACGGTGACGGGCGCCTTTTCCGTAATCACTGCTTTATGGTGACGGGGCCCGTCCCTTAAGCTGCAACGCTATTACGATGGGCCCCGTCACTGTTACGATTTCACTACGCTGACGGGCCCCCTCACTCATAGAGTTTCCCACAATAATTACTAGAGGGAACTTTGGCGCTAGTGTCTATGGGAGTTGCAACGCACGGCGCTTCAGCGAGCATGGGAATAATGGGTAGCACACACATTTGTCTAATCTTCGTGCTTCTGGCCTGCCTTTGTTTCCATGTGTGTTCATGTGGCTGAGAGCTCTTTTGTCACAAAACAAAACTCAGTAAATGTTCAGAGATTTCGCCTCACCACCCTATTTTTTTCGGCTTACCTTTCCAAATTGGGTCAGGAAGTTCAAAAGGGTTGAATCTTTCTTTCAAAACAAAATCGAAACACAGCAATAAACGAAGCCGCAAGTACGATTCGCCGCCCGCAAGTACGAAGACTATAGGCAAATGTGTGTACTACCCATCATTCTCATGGTCGCTGAACGATCGCAGCGCCTGTGTGCCCTCTAGGTAATTTTGAGAAGCTCTATGCCCTCACTTTAACGATAGTACTGCGCTGACGGGCCCCGTCACTGCAGTCACGACCACACTACGCTGACGGGCCCCCTAGCTCAAACGCCATTACTCCGTTGACGGGCGTCGTCACCATAGTCACTGCCATTTATTTTTCTTTCTTTAAAATGGGAGAGTGTCATGTTTCAGGCTATAGGTTACGACACAGTATTGTTTAGTTGGAGGGACTGTTTTTTTCCTGATCGAGGACACTGGTTTTGATTATTGTGTCATTGAGCTAATGACACACAAGCAGGGATATATTGGAGGAAGCAGTAGGAAGTCGGTTTAGTCAGAATAGAATTGCGGCTAAAATAGTATTACCAGGGCGTCTCAACGGGGAACATTGCAGAGTGTGCTGTTTTAGGGTGCTTAGATGGACTTCAATGGACGCTGCAGAATACAATTGGGGATATAATGATGTCATGTTCTACTGAAGGTAGCGTTAGTGGGGGGTGTGTTCACATTAAATCTGCACTGTAATAAGGGGTAACAGTAGACTAAATGAAGAGAAAAGTTAGCTATTATATTATTAACCAAGTACCCGCTCGTGGCGTCTTGTCAAAATAATCCAAGTGCTGACGGTTCATAGCTGTTGGTTCGCCACTACGGACGGGGCGTTGACCATTGGATCAAAGCGGTTCGTAACAACAATGTATCTGATAAAGTGACGAGACCCATCACCATACCCAGTGCATCTTAAAATCTATGGATATCACCAGTCTCTGCGTGGGGCGTTCCGCTCCAGCGCCGGCTTTCACGTTTACCGCCACCAGGCAGATTAGTTTCTAGAGGGCCCGAGAAATGGAGCTACTATACGGCTAGTCGCGGCCCCTGCATGAACGGTAGTTTCAAAAATCGCTTATGGATGGCGCCGTGGTACGCCAAGACCTAGAGCCCCTTGATCTGGATCTTGGGCAGTACCGGAATCCACTGTAGTCGCCGCCGCGCGCTCGACCTCCTCTCTCCCTCCTCACCCCCCTTAGCGTCTTCCCGTTATCCGACACCTTTTCTGCACGATGGTTGGTCTCCTTCGTCGTTGCTCTTGGAGACGCGTGGATCGTGCACTTTGCTTGTGTTAAATGCGAAGCATTTCTTAGCGAACTTCGGCGACTTTGAGCGTATCTATCTATCTATCTATCTATCTATCTATCTATCTATCTATCTATCTATCTATCTATCTATCTATCTATCTATCTATCTATCTATCTATCTATCTATCTATCTATCTATCTATCTATCTATCTATCTATCTATCTATCTATCTATCTAATCTATCTATCTATCTATCTATCTATCTATCTATCTATCTATCTATCTATCTATCTATCTATCTATCTATCTATCTATCTATCTATCTATCTATCTATCTATCTATCTATCTATCTATCTATCTATCTATCTATCTATCTATCTATCTATCTATCTATCTATCTATCTATCTATCTATCTAGCCGCCTATGACTTGTAGCTCCCCTGGCCGTTTCGATAACGGTATCGAAAACAAACTTAGTATGGCATAACATGACTGTACGACGAGCAGAAGTGACTAGTCATAACATGAAAATCATCTCACTCATGTCATTACTGTCATGATTTACATTTCATAATCTTGCTGCTCTAGTGGTGGTTTCGTTCACATGGCATGTTGCAAAACTGGTATGGTATGACATAACCGCGTCGCGGACACAAGGAACAGACCCTAACATAGAAATCCTGACATACGTGTCATGTAACACCATGACTACATGTCACACTCATGATGCGCTCGCAGCCGTTCCACTCGCTTCGCATATACCAAATTTGGTATCACGGGAAGTGAATGAATGACGAAGGTATGTTACTGGTGTAAACATGATAATCATGAGATGCGTGGCATGTAACAGCACGACTACATGCTACGCTCATGATGCGCTCGCAGCCGTTTCGCTAGCTTTACATATGCCAAATTTGGTACTACATGACGTCAGTAGATGACTAAGGTATGTGACTGGTGCAAACATGATAATCATGAGATGTGTGTCATGTGAGAACATGACTACAAGCCACAGTCAAGGCGCCAATACACTTTGACGTGATGTGGTGTGCGTGCTCACCGGCGTTCATTTCGTTGGGTCACTCCGGCGTTGCCACGCCAGGCATCGGTCCTGCCATATATTCGAAGGCGCGCACCGCGCTGCGTTGCTTTGACGCATGCGTGTTGCAGCGCGTCCGGCGTCCCTCCGTCACGAAAAGAAGGAGACGGAGTGTTGTCTGGGTAACGCATTGGCGCGAAATGCAGTATGTCACATTTCGTGCCGGTTGCCTTCGGGCTGCGCCGACGGACGCTGGTCGCGCCTGGCGTCAGACTGTAGAGTGCTCGCGTTTTTCTAACCTAGCGTCGTTATGCCCAGCGTGCTCGCGCATCAGCGCTACATTGAAGTACACTGGGCCCTTCATGATGCACGTTTTCGATGGAGGCTAAAATGCTGTAGGCCCCTGTGCCCAGATTTGGGTGCACGTTAAAGAACCCCAGGTGGTCCTAATTCCCGGAGCCCTCCACTATATATATGTCCTCTCTCATAATCACATGGCGGTTTTGGGACGTTAAATCCCACATATCAATAAATCAATCCTTCATGATACGCTCGCGGCTGTTTTTCTAGCTCCACATATACAAAATTTGGTGTTACGTGACATCAATGGATGACGAAATATACGACTGGTGCAAACATGATAATCTTGACACGCGTGTCATGTAAGAACATGGCAACATACCACGCTCATAGCGTGCTCGTGGTCGGTTCCCTAGCTCCACATATACTAAATTTGGTGTCACGTGAAATGAATAGATGGCGTAGGTAAACGACACATCCAAACGTAATAATCATGACTGTGAAGTCATGTACGCCGTCAGTTACCTCCACCTCGTAACTTTGTGGTGATTTTAAAGTGACTTATAACCTTTCTCATTCGCGCTTCGCACATCATCGATTCCCGCTGTACGTGGGAGCTGGGATTTTTTTTTTGCTGTTACGAATCACTCGATGTTTCTATGCCCCTCCTGCCTAGACCAAAAGTTTGGTATTTAGTATGTCTAAATAAAAAAAAATAAAAAATAAAAAATAAAAATATTCAGCTAATACTTCTTCGCCTCGCACAAACCTTGGCAATCGTCGAAAATGCGCTACTGTAGCCTGCTTTCACTGTGAACAATTACGTGGGATGACTCAGCTTCTCAATTGCTTTTTTTGTGACGGTTAGGATTCGTTCACGAGAACGTTTGTTGAAGAAAATGAATGAATGGATCAATAGGTACGACAGTAATTGGCGCTCGTTTCTATAAGGGCATGTATTTTGTTATTTGTTTTTTGGAGGGTGAATGAACACCCAAAAATGATGAGATGCAATCCTTCGAAAGAAATAAAGAAATACAGAGGCGCAACGAAAAAATAAAGCTAGAGCACGCTGATAGCACGTGAGCCATTTTCTAGGAGACCGTGGCCGCAATTGTTTTGGTCACTCCTGCACTAGCATGTATTCCGTTCCCCAATAAAAAAGGCTATATTATCTTCTATACAAATGTCACAGGGGTAATTCTGACCGGGATCAGTCAGTCCTTATAGAACTTCTTGGTCGCTATCGACGCGCAGATTATGATCACATTCCGGGTGCAGAATTTCTCCCCTCACAAGTAACCCGATCGCTAGCTCCTTTCACGAAAACGTGAGAACACAGTTTTAAATAATCATTTTGGTATGTTTCTGTTATTCGGTAGTTGAGTCACTGTTGGCGATGCTTAATCATATCGACATTTCTCAAAGGCCTTCTTCAGTTTAGAGACCCGACCGCAAAGCTACTTTCACGCCGAGAAGAGGAACACACGGCTAAACAATCCGCCATCCACGAAGTCATTCTGATATGTGACGCTGTAAGTATACCTGTGTCGTATACTTGCACACAAGCACGGAAAATAAATCCAAACACAGACGGGCAAGCCGCAAGCGGAACTACATCAGATGCAAACGTACAGTATGTTATCATGCGGCAGAAAAACATTCGCATCGTAGAATTCACCATAAAAACTTTTATTTAAATAGCATGCCCCACCTATATGACCTTTGGAAGTAGTTAATTCTTTCATAAACGGTTGCCTCAGTGTTTTTGAGTTTATTAGCATCATGGAAAAAAATTCAGCACTACTGGGGTGTGCATGCTGCTTCAAATAACCCGCGTCCATTGAATTCTGCGGCACGCCCGCAAGAGCGTCGGCGAAAAATGGCGCTGCGCGCCGCGCGTAAAGCAAGCGGGCGAGGAGAATCGAGGATGAAACACGTGCGTGAAGGAGAGCGTTGTTACTTTCTCAAGATCAAAGGACTTTACCAAGACCAAAGTAAGAGCGGTGGAGAAGATTAGCTGGATGAAGCGATAAAAAGAAATTCAAATGGAAACGCTTCACTTTTGAAGCGAGGTGAAATTGCATTTAGTTGTATTACATGACGTGAAGAGGATAGCTGTGCTTGATGTGGGGAAGCTAAGGAAACAATACAGCATAATCTGAGATAAAGACCATCATCCAGGATTCCTCCGACTCTAGAAAGTTTGTACCATCGGCTCCACCTTAACACTGACTGTGGAAGCGGCTTATAGTACCTTTTCGCTAAAGCGGCTTATCAACGCCGCAACAGCGGCTAATTCTAAACCGTGGAACATGTTTTGTATGAGTGTAGAGTGGGCGCTATAGGGACGTTTCACGATTCTTATCACCAGATATCTTAATAATTTGGCTGTGTTTTAGGCCTCACGCAACAGGCCCCACGCAACAGAGGTGTGGGATGGAATTTCTGTTTACATATTTAAATAGTATTGGTCAGTTCGACAAAATTTAGGGTTACATTACCTCTTACTGTCATTCATCTCTCGTACAGAAATTGGAGCCCTTGAATTTGAAAGAAGCCTTCAGCCCATTGATTTTTGTTGTAGTCAACAAATGTTAGGATGATCAGTCGAGATTGGTCAGCAGTTTTACGTTCGAGTATGTGACACCTCATAATATACTATCGTTCATGGTATAACACGTAGTAATCACAGAAAACGTTGTCTTTGACGCTTGCCTCAAGTTACTTGTATGTCTCATTGCATGGATGTTCTAAACCGTAAGCGATAAGGTTGTTTCTACGTCTCTTGTCTTCTGGTTCATCGACTCTACTAATTAAATTAGCGCTGACAGCTGCTCGTTGGATTTTGACATTGATGCTTCTAGAACATGCCCTTCATTATTGCCTATGATCTTTAAATCATTCAATTGTTCTTCAGCTCTATAGTGGTGCTCAGTAAAAGTCACAACTTTACCTTTAATTCCGTTCTCTGCCGTACCTTTCTGTACAAATGGTTAGAAATTTTTGCAGATGATGCAGGTTCAATTTGAAACAACTGAGTGGTTATACCAGAATCTCTTCAGGAGGAAGTAATGTCACAATTGCATGAAGAGAAAATATGCATCAGCGAAATTAGGGACCTGGTAAGACATGGTGGTACTTAGAGCGGGCAAACAGACGAGAAACGAGAGTTATACAAACTCGCCCGAATATCAGGGCTTTTGGACCTGGTAAGGTGAGTGGTATGGGGGCCTGTAATAAATAACTGCTTCGAACGAGCAGCATTACAATGTTACAGCTGCCAGATTATGAGGCCAGTAGGGCAGTCAGTGCCACTGACTCTATAATAGAAGTACGTATGTACCGTTTATAAGATTGGATAGCTGATTTCATTCATGTGTGGGGTTTAACGTCCCAAAACCATCATATGAATATGAGAGACGCCGTGGAGGCCTGGGGTTTTTTACCATGCGCCCAAATATGAGCACATGGGCCTACAACATTTCCGCCTCCATCGAAAATGCAGCCGCCGCCGCCGGGATTCGAGCCCGCGACCTGCGGGTCAACAGCTAAGTACCTTAGCCACTAGACCACCACGGCGGGGCACAATTGGATAGCTAGCACTGCAACCACAATTGACGTTTCACAAACTTTGTGGTTTATACTTGACAACCAGTTACGAGACCTAGCCTGGCTCTGTGGTAAAACACTTGACTGCCACGCAGAACACGGACGTTCGATTCCTGCTGAGACCCTGACATTTATTCTTTGCGTTCGTCGGGTCAAAGTTGGCGATGTAACCTTCTTCTTAACGCCTACGCGTTAAAATTAGGCATGTACGTTTTCGTCGTATCTGGGTATACATACACTGCTAATCACTTGTGCCACGTACCCGTGCGTATGTGCCACATACCTTGGCACATACTCGCCCTCGGGTATGTGTCACTCTCTGGCAGAAAGTGTTTGACGACGTACGTGACGGCATTGTGGCATTATTCATGTCATGACCAGCGAGTCGTATTCGTCAAACCATCTTACCAACACATACTGATCTTGGTTTACCCCTACATAAGGCGTGGGGTCACGAGAAAATCCAGACGTAGGCGTCTAGACAGACGGACGGACGGACGGACGGACGGACGGACGGACAGACAGACAGACGCAAAAAGTCTTGCAGTTCGCAAAGAAATGCTTCGCATTTAAAACAAGTCATTCCTGACATTTTCATTGGCCTGATTGTCTGTTGATTTTCATTACCTCTCGGATACACATGGGCAATATTTGACAACTCTTAACGCTAAAAAACCTGCAGCCATAATTCCTAGGTAAACCCAATATTTCGAAACCTTAGTATACTGATATTCACGTTGCCTTTCTTGCAATAAGTCCTCAGGAGACACTATGTGTGTGTGTGTGTGTGTGTGTGCACACGCACACGCACACACACACACGCACACGCACACGCACACACACACACACACGCACACACACACACACACGCACACACACACGCACACGCACACGCACGCACACACACACACACGCACACACACACGCACACACACACACACACACACACACACACACAAACACACACACACACACACACACACACACAAACACACACACACATGTATACAGGAATGACGGCGGCGGCGTCGGCGACAGCAAAAACCAGCCGAGACTGTACATATAATTGCTATCGCAATTATATCAATGAATGCTTGACTAATGTGCTATCCCATGACAGCACATATGTGCTGTGATGCCTTATTTGTTATCGAAAAAAGAGAAATGGGTTAGCAAACGCAATACTGCTATTATTTTTGGGCTTTTTTTAACGGAAATGTGCAACTGTAACACACCATGCGGGTGCCCCACCGCGGTGGTCTAGTGGTTAAGGTACTCGGCTACTGACCCGCAGGTCGTGCGTCCGGATCCCGGTTGTGGCGGCTGCATTTCTGATGGAGGCGGAAATGTTGTAGGACCGTGTGCTCAGATTTGGGTGCACGTTAAAGAACCCCAGGTGGTAGAAATTTCCAGAGCCCTCCACTACGGCGTCTCTCATAATCATATGGTGGTTTTGAAACGTTAAACGCCACATATCAATCAATCAAATCACACCGTGTGGGTAAATCTGCGAGGCACTAACATATTGCAAGGTGTTAACACGAAGCGAGTCGCAGTCGTCATATTTGCTATCAATACACGCCCTTCTTTGGAAGAGCGAAAGCACAACCTAATAAAAGGCTCTAATATCGATGCACTAAAATAATGATTGGGGGAGGTAGGTCACATGAATATCATTGCTGTAGTTCGTCATGGTAACATGCACTAAACAATAGGGTGAATGAAATTGTCGGGCGTTGGTCCCGGCGAGCCATTTCAACACCGCAGTGACGTTAGTGAAGGATTCACTAAAGGTGCTCGAGAGAACGTTTGGCAAAAAAAGATCAGGGCACCAAAGGCTTCTTTGTTATTAATGGATCCCTCTACTCTTTTGGTGAAATAAAGTTGAACACGGCGGCATTGTGCATGGCCGTAACTAGTTTTGAAGAGTGGTGAAAGCACTCGTAAAACTCGGGCGTAAAAAGGCATGCATATACGTGGACTATATATAAGGTGCTTGGGTCGGTGTCAACGCATATGTGAGCCTTTTTTCGTCCGTGTTTTCTGTGCGCTTTTACCTCTCTACATTAATTACATTAATGACGCAGTGACTAGATGGGCTAGCGTAGAATCGACGCCACATGCACACAGTAAAATAATTTGCAGCCAAAAGGCTGTAGGCTTGTCATTGTCACAGGGACGACACACTCAGGCTGTTAAATTAGTATCTTCCAGATATGGTGCTTACGAGAGCGTACTTGTAAAAAAAAACGAAGGATGTTGCAGAAAAACATCAAGAAAGTGCCACCTTTTAGACTCCTAAATTTTTAGCACCCACTTAAATGGGCGCCAAAAAGAGTGTACAATAATGGGAGGGCCCGTGCTATAAGTGGTCTCCTGTATGAGTCCTGTAAATGGGGATGCCCATTTGAGCACGCACTTATTGCGTGGATCGAAGAAATTACAAATCATGCAAAGGACACATGTAGCTCGACAGAAAAGTGTGAATAAGCAGATTTATTGCACTTTATATTATCACGCAGTCTAATGTAAACCACTCCGCTTTGTATGTAGTCGCCAGCAGGTCATAGCAATCCACACAGATGAACGTGTAACTTACTGTGCATGTCATAATACAGGGGTATGGAGTGCACGACACAACACAATAACAGTGTGAGTACAAGATATATTTCTTGAGACTAACGCACCAAATAGAAGAGCTCTAAGTGTTATAATTCAGCAGCATGTTAGCAAGTTAAGCAAAGGCTGTTACCAGTCATGGACACTATGACATCTGTGTTACGCCGTACTTTTAAGCCAGACAATAAATAGACTCAACGTTTTCAGCGTTCTGACAAGCTTACCATCTCGCAGCTAGCATATGAACAGTATTAGCTATAGTACCATCATAAGTTGCGTTCTTTAAGACTATACTCTGGTTTAGGTTGGTTGGTTAAGACTGACGGTATAGTAATTACTATGCCGTCAAGTGTAGCGAGTGTCTGAGAATCTGACAACATTCGTTTATATTCATAATGAAGGAAGCCACGCGGTTATAGGTTTCAATTCATCGGCCTTATAGCAAGCTCCTAATCAGTAGTCCACATGTTAGTTCCATGTTCGCGGCGGCTCGCGATTGCGGGAGTTATCGTTAATAAATGCAATCTACCTGCCGGTCAGGCATGAGCGAAAGACAAGCCGAACAGTCAAGTCGATATTCGTTCCAGCTGATAGCCGTCACCTACATACCAAGACACACTTATTGGCACTGACCCACAAGCCGGTGCAGACTAAAGGCAGGTGCACACCGGCGACTAGCAGTGGTCGCGCAACCATTTGCGACTGACCAAAAAGCGACTAATGTTCACACCGGCAGGGGCTGGATGCGAGTGACCGGAAGTCGCAAAAGCTGAGAGTCACGTCCGGATCTCGTTATCAGCGAGAACTCTAGAGACCGGCGCCGATCAGCTGATCACCGCCAGCTGAGTGAGTGGAGCAAACCAGGCGCGCCACATTTATTGTTTTCGTCCGTTCTCGCACAGCGTTCTCAACAGCGTGAAATTCGATTCAATTGAAGAACAAGACATTGTTATGGTGCTGATGCGCTGTGCCATGGTGTCAGCGCTGGTATCACGGGTGCATCCAAAGAAAAAAAAAAAGCCGGTAGTGGGTGTGACCGTCCTTTCGATCGCGGGAGTTGGCCGGCCATGCAAGCCGCCTGCCTCCCGAGCTGCGCTGAGACGACGAGGAGTATTTCCGAGAGTCATACGTATTCAGAAACGGTCCTTGAATTTAAATTGACTTGCCACAGCCTACTACAATACAGCACAAACGCGTCTCGAACGCGGTGTCTCAAGTCGATGCCAAGGCATAGAGAAAGAAGAACCTTTTTTTATTTCTCTATGGCCAAGGCATGAAGCACAAACGCGTTCCAAACGCGCTGTATTGAAGGTGGTGACAAATCAAGTTCAAGACAAGACAACGGTTCTTAATACGTGGAAAAGATAGTGCACAATTCATTTTCTCTTTACTTTGACGGTGTTCACCTTCTTGCGAATACCGCCACGTAAATTCGACATTTTGCTCGAGCTGCTAGGCCCCGCCATCTCCAAGCCAAGTATTCCGTGGTGGCCATGGTGCAACAGACCCAGAGGTGGTCTACTTGATAACCAGTTACGAGACCTAGACTGGATCTGTGGTGAAATACCTGACTGCCACGCAGAACATGGGCGTTCGATTCCTGCTGAGACCCTGACATTTATTTTTTGCGTTCGTCGGGTCAAAGTTGCCGATGTCACCTTCTTCTTAACGCCTACGCGTTAAAATTAAACATGTACGTTTTCCCCGTATCTTGGTATACATAAACTGCTTATCACTTGTGCCACCTACCCGTGGCACATACTCGCCCTCGGTCATGTGTCACTGTCTGGCGGAAAGTGTTTGACGGCGTACGTGACGACGCAGGCAGGCAGGCAGGCGCAAAAAGTGCTTGCAGTTCGCAAAGGAATGCTTCGCATTTAAAATAAGTCATTCCTGACATTTTCATTGGCCTGGTTGTCTGTTGATTTTCATTACCTCTCGGAGACACATGGGCAATGTTTGACAACTCTTAACGCTAAAAAAGCTGCAGCCACAATTTCTAGATAAACCCAACATTTCGAAACCTTAGCATACTGATTGTCACGTTGCCTTTCTTGCGATAAGTGCTGAGGAGACACTATGTGCGCGCGCACACACACACACACACACACGTGTGTGTGTGCGTGCGTGTGTGTGTGTGTGTGTGTGTGTGTGTGTGTGTGTGTGTGTGTGTGTGTGTGTGTGTGTGTGTGTGTGTATACAGGAATGACGGTGGTGGCGTCATTTGGGACATTGAACTGTTATCTGCGATGTACATGAACAAGCTCTTCGACGTTATTCTCAATGTCATCAGAGACCAGTGGATGTCAGTGTTCAAATAATATATACGAACATTGAGAAAGGCTTCAATACTTTGTCGATATCCCACTTCTTGACACCGCGGGGCCGCACGTTTCAGTTTCGCTGTTTAACCAACCGTGCGTTGTGCTCCTGTGTGGTTTTTTTTTAATAGCCCAGACTTTTCGGAGTCCCGGTGTGCTTAATAGACAATAGGCATCCTTAGCGTGCGACAAATAACGATTTCAGCTGACTGCTAGATAAGCAACTAGTGTAGTTGTAGAAATAGATAGCCTTCAAAAGCAATAATGTTCAGTAAATTAATCGTCGCATTATTGACATGTTCCAAAACTGAATCACCTTTGGCGTGCCGAGGTGCCGATCTTGCCACGGGTGTTTAAAGCTGGATTTTGATGTGTTGTGGTTACACCCACAAAGAGTGTTAGCAATTGATGCTCGGCTCAGACCACGGCGCAATGCTCGAGACACTTCCCGATTGTTCAAGATCATTCTGCTTAGACTATGTGCTGTACGTGCACAGTCGAGTCAGTCGAGAGCTTGCGCGAGCACCAGCGATAAGTCTCGAGAGTTGCACGCCACATGTATAAATGCCGACACACCCAAACGCAGACCACATTATCAACCGTCGATGCTATACGTTCTCCACTATCAGTGTATAACGTGTACCTATCACTTGCAGTTATGTTGTAGAGTTTTCGTTTACCGAACACAGATTGGTATACAAAAGAAAAAAAGCTTTGTTCTAAACCTGCCGATTACCACCTCCGTCAACGTCACGAGCAAGTGACAATATATTTGAAACGCGAGTAGGACCACCCGAGAGCTCCACTTCCCTATGCATGACATCGTTTCTTCACACGTTCAGCGCCTACGCCCTAGCGCCGCTGAGTTCAGTCATCTGGTGCCGTCGACACATATTTTGGTTGAAAGTTCTTTTTGTACAATTAAAGCGTCCTCCGTGAAGCACAGCCATTCTGCGAAATACGAGGTCGATATTAATTCGCGTAGTCATTGCCATCACACGTGCACGAAACTGCGATGACCATCTACATGTCTGATTATTCGGCGACAGGAACGTAAGCACCGTATTTTTTAATGAAGGATTCAAAGGAGCTTAGAATTCACATTAGGCGCGCAGATGTGTATAAATATTTGTCATCCGCACAAAGTGATGTTACGGACAACTAGCGCCATCTATCTTTGAGTATAGAGACGATCATGGTGGTCGCTCACTATTCTTCCGCCGTGCGCCGCCGCTGTTCATAGAAGCGCCCAATGCGCTCGTACACTGTACTCTAGCGCTGGCATGTTTAAGCGATTGCTGCCCATTCCTCCTTGTTGCTGCCACACGCTCTGAGAGCGAGCAAGAAAGAGAAAGAAGAAACGAATCTTAATGTTTCGCACAAATTCCGGCGTCAGTGTCAGCCTTGGCGGTGGCTTCATTGGTTTTGAGCGAAAAATCATCACTCTTATTCGTGACCAAAATATCGAGAAAGATGCAAATAAAACAAATACAATTCTTGATTTGAGTAAGGACCAAACCCACGTTATTTAGGTGGCAAACGGGTGTTCTACACACAGAATCGCGCGTCTGCTTGAAAATAAAGTGAAAATACTTTCCTCTCCATGAAAATCCAGCGAACGTAACTTGCATGCTTTACAAACACATGCGTCCCGTATACATTCTTCACAATGCAACGTCTAATATCGCAGTAATGATGCGTGGTACAAGCGTATACACTGCGATTGGGCGTCAGAACATTCGATTATTATGGCTTCATGGTTTCAAGGGGGCCGTCCACTACAAAAGCCACACATGTTACGGCGCCTTTTTCCTTAAGACTACGTAGTGGGTGCATTGCAAGCTTGAAAAGATTTCACGCCCACAATTACCCGTGATTTAAAGCATGGTACACATTACACATACTGCAGCTGCATTCGAAAGCTTCGCTGACACAAGTTATTTTGAAGTCAGTAAGCACTACAGGCACAGGATATAACTATCGCGTTCAACTATTGAGGCCGAGAGTCCCCCAGTTTTTTCTGCTTTTGCAACAATAATTGCCCCCTCGTTTGCTCACGCATTCTTGAAAACCATGCGATTTCGTCCTTCGCCGCCGTGGTGTGGTCGCTGTTACGGTGCTTGGATTCTTAGTTGAAGGCCGTGCATGAGTTCAACGACTCCAGCATTTTGACGGAGACAAATTGATGCAAAGTCGTCAACTGTGTAATGTCAGTGCATGGTGAAGAACACCAGGTGGACGAAGTTGCATGTGCCTTCTACGACAGCGTCTCTCATGACCATATCGTAGTTTATCGGACGTTAAACCGCATCACTTGTTTTATTTATAAGTTATTGTCAAGATTTCCTCATTACGCTGATTTTCCGATGGAGGCGGAAATGTTGTAGGCCCGTGTACTCAGATTTGGGTGCATGTTAAAGAACCCCAGGTGGTCTAAATTTCCGGAGCCCTCCACTACGGCGTCTCTCATAATCATAGAGTGGTTTTGGGACGTTAAACTCCACAAATCAATCAATCAATCATTACGCTGATTACGCGCACCTTGTTATGACATAGAAAAGCGTGGACCGTGCATTGATGACGCAACAAAAGCACGCCAGATAGATAACATTTATAGTTGCCTAGCAGAAAAAAATTCGACAGATCCCACGTACCTTGGGAATCGACGTCATGCGAAGCATGCGGTGGGAAGGTGAGCGTGTCGCAATTTTTTTCATTGAGTGACACGTCATGAAATGACGGTAAATATATGTACAAATCTCGCATGCACATATATATGTTGAAGAGTTGCAGATGTTTGTATAACCAGTTGTCTGCACTTGCGCAACGATGCCAACAGGAACATGCGTATTACCAACACCAGAAGCTGATATAAAGCGCTGATGCTCGCGAGGGTTGCGCTGAGATTAGACAGGAAGCGCATCAGGAAGGAAATAATGTCAAAGAAATCGAGACGCAGAAGTGGCCGCCTGGTCTCATTTCCTTCGGGGCAGACTAGACCCATGTTGACTCACAGTGCAGTAAAGCGAGGTGACGCGTACACGGCAGTAACGGCTAAAGCAATTCCCCACTGTGGCGATAGGGCAACCGCTTGACCGGGAGGAAGCGAAATCGTTGGTATGCCAGTTTGCCAAAGTTTGGGTGTCATAGAACAAAGGTCACCGCCACTGAGTGGTTCGGGCAGGTTAGCACTTTGTCACTTTGTCCATTCGTCATAGTATGACGCCTTAAAAACTGTGAAAGCCCCCCCCCCCCCCCCCAACTGGTCTGAAATGGATGCGTTGGGAGACAACGTGAGACAACCGCAGAATAAGAATGCATTGCCATAGCCAAATGCTTTTTGCTTTATAAAGTTGATGAGCAAGGAATACGTGAAGTTTTTGTAAGTTGTAATTTCCTCGTCAACGAACAAGCAGACATTGAGATGTTTAGTTGTTTGGTTTCGTTTTCTTGATAACTGATCGTTTGAGCTCGAATTGAATTAACCGTTGGCGAGCTGTTTAAACAGAGAAGAAGGCTGAGTAAAATCCTCTGTTTGGAATACCTCTGATGTGTTAGGCATTACGGTTTAGGATATGCGTTAGGGTAGAGAAGAGTAGAGGTTTAGTTCATGAGTGAGTGCGAAGAAGCAAGAAGTTTTCATGTGAGGGGTTACAGCTGGGACGCTCGGAGCAGTAGGACGCACTGTACATCGTCTCCCGAGCCTTTCGGCATTTTCGCTGCGACGCGTGCTTACTGACCAATAATTTATGTATGAGTGGGTGCATGAGGTTATTGGGAACGCGTGGATATCACTCTCTGCACTGGATTTATCAAGATTCTCCCAGGAGCATCTGCTGACCCGACCAACGCCGCTCGCCGCCCTGAGCCTAGCTGGCTCAGCGCGCGTCCGGCTCCTTGCCTAAGCCTGGTGCAGCGTCTCACGCTACTCACATCGTCGTGCCCAGCCGCCCACCGGAATGGAGTGCGTCGTAGAAGGTCATACCATCTCTGAAGAGGAGTGGTCCGACGATTCCTGGCAATCGCCCGGCTATCGTGCCCAGGAACGACGCCGACGGGAACTTCAAAACCAAGGCAAGCCCGTTCTTCAACCGTGTACGTCGGAGAATGCCCGCGCCGCTGTGCCGGAACGCCAACCCCAGGTCAAGTCACGTCCGCCTCGGTTACGTCGGCGGGCACCACTCCCCCGATTGCCGCAAGACTCCATTCATATAGTAGGACGTCCAAGAACGCCCATCGACTTGACGAAAGTGCCGCCGTGGCAATTGCACGACGCCCTGCTCAAGGCAGCTTCACTGCCAGATCAGCCACCAGCAAGTCGGGATCGCCTTCGGACGCACCCCACCAATAATACCTTTACCTTGAGCGTGATCGACTCGCAACGCGCCCAAGCCTACCTTCGAGTGAAGTCGATTACCATCGGCGCTGCTACTATCGAGCTCCATGTCTACGCCCCCCCTCCAGACGACGCCATACGAGGCATCATGTTCCATGCATACGATGACTTCTCAGACGAAGAGATATTGGCAGACCTACAAGCCAGCAACCCCAACATTCCTATCGTGAGTGGAAGACGCTTGGGCCAAACTAGGCACGTCGTGGTTGCACTAATGACGCCGAACCTTCCAAAGTGGATATTCTACCACGGAACCGACATCAGGCTGTACCCGTTCTACAACAGGGTGGAATCGTGTTTTAACTGCCGCAAGGTTGGTCACCGCACGGATGTTTGCCCGATGCCACGTAAGCAGCGGTGCCGCCGTTGCGGAGAGGAACACCCCACACCAGGACAGGGCGAAACACCCGCATGCACGCCACGCTGCATCGTCTGCAATGGTGCACACAACACCGGCAGCTCAAACTGCAAGTATCGCTTTATCAAGAAGGCGCCACCCACCCCGCAATCGAAGCAAGAAGCGCAAGAACCTTCGTCGAACATCCATCGCAACCCATCTCACAGTGGCTCCTCCAGCAGACGCTCACCATCACCTCGAGACCATTCTGCATCTTTCCCACCACTCGGGAACAGCAGCAACCAGCAGCAGCGCCGAGAGAGCAGGTCCCCATCCCACACCCGGCGCTCAGGGTCTCGTTCAGCTAAACGACGTGGCAGCAGGTGTCGATCCCACAGCAGGCGCCCGAGGTCACGCTCAGCCCAACGACGAGACAGCAGGCCCTCATCTCACTCAAGGTCCAAATCAGCCAGGCGCAGCCCATCGGTGTCTCGTTCATCCAGTCGAGGTCCCGGAGAAGCGTCCAAGTCGGTGGCCTGGCAGCGGGGCGCCCCGGCATCACTACTATTTTCCGATTCACAGGTGAGGGAGTTGGCAAAGGAGAATTCTGCCCTTAAGGCTCAAATCTCGGCCCAGCAGTCCCAGATAGCTAAATTGACTAGCTACATCCAGTCTCTAGAAGCCAAAATAGATAGAGCACTCAGTATCGACAAACAAACTACACCCACATCATCCGAAACACAAGACGCACATCCGAACCCCCTGGCACCAAACCCGGCGTTATCGCCAGTTCCTCAACTTCAGAACGCTAATAAACGCAAGGCAGCTACACCCACAGCTTCACTCCACGCAGACGCCGACACCACTACAAAAGTAACGACGGCAGTCACGGCAGCCATCTCAACGCTGAAATCCGATCTGAAAGCTGAAATAGAAACGCGCTTTAATGCGATCCACCAAACCATCAGGGAAACAACCACCTCATTCGCCGTGTTAAAGAGCTCGACCGAAGCTGCACTGGCCGACTTCAGTGTGCAGTTGGCCATCCACCGCACACCATCCAATAGCCGGCAAACACCGGCCCCTACGCCAATAACATAGTCATGGCGGCTCTCCACACGCTCACCGTCTGGCAGTGGAACTGCAGGAGCTTCCGCAATAAGAAGGGCCATCTGCAGCAACATATCCAGCATATTCAAAACCATGCACCAAATGGGGAATGTTCGCCGGACATCATAGTTTTGCAAGAAACGAACACTGCCGCTCAACTGCCCGGATACGCATCATATAATCAGAAAATAGACATGTCCGCGAGCGCACAATGCCACACTGCCATCTTAGTACACAAGAATGTCACAGCCATTCAACATGAAATTGAGGGTACGAGTATTCATCACACACTGGTGGAAATTATACCAAACAGACGAGGAGACAAGCCACTCTTCATTTTAAATATATACAGCCCTCCAAGAGATACAGCTGCGGATCTACCTTACATCTTTCGGAAAGCAACAAATCTGGCGAAGGATGCAAAGCTGCTCGTACTAGGCGATTTTAACGCAAAACATCCCGAATGGGGATACCCGAAATCCAACCCCAAGGGTCGCCGATTATGGAGCATCATACACGACCTAGGTTTCAGTATCCTCAATGATCCGGAGCAATCGACGCGAATCGGGAACAGCGTATGTCGAGATACTACCCCAGACCTCTCCCTTTGCAAAAACACGGAGGGTGCCCGTTGGCAAAACACAGGTCACACCGTAGGAAGTGACCATTTCATTCTAGCGGTAACCATTGAGTTAACCACAAGCAATGTAAAAAAACGAGCCACAGCTCGCATTACAGATTGGGATAAATTCCGCCAACTGCGCAAAGAAACGGCACCCGATTCGGTATTGGACTTGAACGAATGGATACTTTCTTTGAGTCGAGATGTGGACGCTACAACATACCAAGCAGACGTAACTCCGGAACAGCCATCAACAGATTCACGCCTTCTACATATGTGGGAGGCGCATGAAAGCCTCATGCGTAGGTGGCGGCGCCAACGTCACAACACAAGGCTCCGCCGCCGCATCTCGAGGCTCGAACGTGAATTAGAAGCCCACACCGCTGTGCTAACACGCCAACAGTGGGGCCAACTTTGCGGCAGCCTCAATGGCCAGATGGGCTGCAAGAAAACGTGGCATCTTCTGCGACACCTGCTGGACCCTGGTAGCTCCAAGTCGGCCGCACGCAAACAGCTCGCGCGAATTGTCCATCAATACCCGGGCACCAACGAAGAGCTGCTGGAGGAGCTCATCACCCGCTACATCAACACATCTCAGAAACAGAACAGCACAGAGCAGTTGCCTGAATACACTGGAACAGCCAACGAACAGTTGGACGCCGACATTTCGGAAAGTGAGGTTTGCATAGCGCTACATAAACTGCGTACAACATCGGCACCCGGTCCTGACGGGGTGACAAATAAGACGCTGCGCAACCTCGATCCAAAGTCGGTAGGGGCCATTACTGAATATATGAATGAGTGCTGGAGGTCCGGCCATTTGCCATCAGAATGGAAACACGCAAGGGTCGCGTTTATACCGAAACCGGGCAAGAAACTCGACCTGGAGAATCTTCGTCCAATCTCGTTGACCTCCTGCCTGGGCAAACTAATGGAGCATGTTGTCCTCTGTCGCTTGCAAAATTTCGCGGAAGAGCACCGCCTACTTCCCCCCACAATGCTGGGCTTCAGGGCCCATCTATCCACTCAGGATGCGCTCATCCAGTTGCATCACGATCTCCTACGACCTGAGAGTGGCACTAGTACCAAGGCTTTGCTCGGTCTGGACCTTCACAAAGCATTTGACAACGTGAAGCATAGTGCCATTTTAGGCAGTCTGTCCGAACTACGATCCGGGGAACGCATATTTAACTACGTCCGTGCTTTCTTATCTAATCGAACGGTTGAACTCTCAGTGGGTGACCTTCGTTCTAAGCTCATCACACTCGGTGATCGCGGCACCCCGCAGGGAGCTGTTTTGTCCCCTTTCCTTTTCAACCTCGCTATGAGGTCACTACCTCCCAAACTTGACACGATACCCGGCCTGCGATACACCCTCTACGCAGATGACATCACGCTCTGGACGACGGTGGGATCCGATGGTCAAATCGAGGAGACTCTTCAAAGAGCAACCGACGTAGTCGTTCAGCACGTGTCAGAAGCGGGTTTGGAGTGTTCCCAGAGCAAATCGGAGCTACTATTACTGCGACCTCCAGATCGCCGCAAAATTAAGACTCCACTTCCTAGTATTAACGTGTATGTCAATGACACGCCAATTAAGCAGGTGGCCCACATGAGAGTACTCGGACTCATTGTGCAAACAAACCACCACAACAACATTACGCTAGACCGTCTCACCGTAACCGTGAACCAGACGGCCCATCTTATATCTCGAGTGAGCGCTCGCAATCGAGGCATGAAGGAGAAAGAACTGCTACAGATAATTCAAGCCTTCGTTTTGTCGCGCTTCACGTACGCCCTTCCTTATTTGCACCTCCTTCAATCTGAGCGAGCCCAACTAAATCGGCTCATACGCAAAGCGTATAAGGTGGCATTGGGTCTCCCCCGAAACACATCGACAGAGCACCTCCTCAGTCTTGGGCTGCATAACACCTTAGAAGAACTTCTTGAAGCGCATCTTACGGCGCAAATTCACCGATTACAGGGAAGCAGGACGGGGCGTTGGATCCTTGCTAAAATTGACCATGTGGTATCTCCTACGGGTAACGATCCGGCTGTCATCCCCCCCAACATCAGAAAGAAATTCCTCATAAAACCACTGCCAAAGAACATGTTGGCCAGCCATCACGACGGTAGAAGGAAAGCGAGGGCCAAATTCTTGCAAAAAACTTACGCGTCCAACCCAACCGTTGCGTACGTTGACGCCGCCCAATACCGAGAGTTTACTAAAGCATATGCAATAAGCGTAATCACTCTCCCCGGCAACAACGCCAATTCACCTCAAATTAAAGCGGCTGCTTCTGTCCGTGTGCTTAATACGACAGAAGCTGAGGAAGCGGCGATAGCGCTAGCAGCAGCATCCGGATTCACCACTATACTCAGTGACTCAAAGGCTGCTATATCCAACTTCGCACGTGGCATTGTGGCCCCCACAACTCTGCGTTTACTCTTGCCCAGTCTCCTTACAGATGCTGAGGAAGACGCACTATCCTCCATTGCGCTGGTATGGGTGCCGGCTCACGCGGGGAACCCAGGGAACGAGGCGGCCCACCTATATGCTCGAGGATTCGTCAGCCGAGCGGTGGTACCCGCCTCTGATCTGGAAAACCCTGGTGAAGCCTTGACATCCTACCATGACATCACACAATATTACCGTCTTTCGAGGCAGACAAAACCACCCCCGCACCATAAGCTAACTAAGCGCCAGGAGGTTATCTGGCGCCGCTTGCAAACACATTCATTTCCGTGCCCATACATTTATGCACGTATATACCCCGACTCGATTGATCCGCATTGCTCGCATTGTGGCTCAATAGCCACACTTAATCACATTCTCTGGGCCTGCAGGGAAGATCCCCCCTCTCTCGATCTCCTAGCCGCTCCCTCGCCAGAGGGGTGGGAGGCAGTTCTGACCTCCACCAGCCTGGCCGTTCAGCTCCAGGCCGTACAAAGGGCAGAGGAGGTGGCCATTAAGTTCAGCCTGGCGGGTCACCTACCTCCTTAAGTCTGACGACAATAAAGTTGTGTTCTCTCTCTCTCATGTGAGCTTTTTCAAGGTTGGTGCGAAGGTTTTAGTTTGTTTCTTTTTTGTTTCCTCACATTTGTGTTGTCATGAGTAGAAGGAGTTTGTACATTTATGTGTAGGCTTGAGAAAAGTTTTGACTGGAAAGCAGAGTTAGTAGTCCATCCGCGTAGTAGCACTATAAACTTGTGATTTCAATCTTGCAGTGTGAATGCTCTTGAAGTTGGGGCAGCACAGCAGTTATCTTTTCGTGTACTCAAAGGAACTCTAGCTTTGGCGGCACAAATGTTGAGGTCCGCTTCAGAAATGGGGCGGGAGAATGGAAATGCGGATGCTCTATGTTGAGGTATCTGTGATATGAAGGAAGCGCAGTCGGGTTTACTTACGACAGCCAATGCTTAATTTGTGATGCCATTCCGTGTTTATTTTCGTTTTTCAATCTTTCACCGCATCGCAAACGTTTAGACTTACCCCCGTATTCACGAACGCTCTTCGACTCGACTTTCACCCTTCACTTGACATAGTTTAGCACTGCGCCACCGCTTGGCTGAAAATGACGCTGCGCTACTCAAGAATCGCAGCAGATTATTGCTGATATGTAGTCCCGCGCCGTGCCTAGAGACGGCGCTTTCATCGACTTTCTCAAGTGAAGGTGAAACGTTGAGTGAAGGGACGTTCTAGAATACGTGGGTTAGCTTGCCGAGGGCAGCCATTGAGAAAAGAATATCATTTCCCGCAAATATTGGCCCGCAGCCAACATTTCTGGCGGCTGCGGGCCTTCTGTAAAGTTGCTTGTGTCTCAAGCAACTTCTACCCGCAGTCTCCTCCATCGTTGATGGAAATAAAAAAAAGTTATTATTATTATTATTATTATTATTGTTATTCTTATTATTATTATTATTAATTGTTTGTCAAGTTTTCCCGGCCTTATATCTCACTCGCCATTTTCTTCGAAGCTATAGGTGACTTGCGTCTTGAATGAGTTTGAATTAAAGCAAAGTCTTCAAAACGGTAGTTAGGGCCGCTGCCATATTGTTTTGTTAGGACCGTTCTGGAAACATTCTAGTGTGGCTGCTTTACTACCGATAGCGGGTGGTTTCAGCTAAGAGTTCAGTAGTAGCTTGGCCAATCTCGGGATGGGTTGCGTCCCGTCTTGTCGCTGCTCGGGTGTTGTGCAAATGTAATCGCTAATGCTAGTCCCATCCTTCGACCTATGGGGAACCCTTTGGCCGGTAGCACCACTTACGAATTCAATGACCCCTCTTGGCGAGAGAGAAAATCTGTAAATACAATTTTAGTAAATTGGAAAAACAATTGCTGACGAATACATCCTGCTGCCAATACATTAGGTATGATTCAACGAGAAATCCGCGGCTCAATTGTTTTACCCTGCAGGGAATCTTGTGAAGAGTCAGGCTGAAAAACGCGAGCGCCGAGACACTTCTAGGATTCTTCCTTCAATGTTGTACTACCACGCTACCTTCAACATATAAAGTAGTGTAAATAAACGTTCGTATTATCAGCTCCGGCTCCTGAGCTCGTCTTCGCCCTGAGACTTGAACGGCTCCGATTCCAGATAAATACCCCCAGTCGCAACTAGTTCATTAGGGTGTTTTAGTGCTGGGTACGCATTCTCTTGGGACCTTGCGGGCTTGGGAGCGCGCGGCGTTGCGTGCCCAACCCATACTCAACCGGAATGCCTTTTAGTTGGCGCCACGGTGGCACGCACGCAAACGCAAGCCGCACGAAGTTCACACGCGCTCGCAGAGCCATAGCGTCTAGTCACGTAAGTATTATTTAGGTCTTTTCATGATTAAAAATGTTAAATTAAACATACATAGTGATCAGGCACTTTTTTTATTGTGTACAGTAATCTGGTATACGCAAAAAAAAGGAAAAATACAAGGTTACTATAACGACAGTGTCGACATCTTGTGACACTTCGTGCAACCGCACTCATGAACGTGTTAGCTTACGTGTAATGTTTTTGAGGTGAAAATGAATAAAAAGGTTACTCATTTGTAATATTCTCGCTGCGCAGTTTTTGCACCAGATGTACAATGCACAATGTTTCTGCAGTAACAAAGTTGTGGTTGTCTGTTTCACTACGGCCGCGCAAGATGGCGCCACCTATTCAGCTGGTCGGGGGCTGGCATATGCCTTTTAGTTTCTATGTTCCAGGCCTTTCTAGCTTTGGAAATCTGGCTGAAACCGTGTAATCGCTATAAGTGCTCGCACTTTGGCTTATTTTAACTCGACGGCTAGAGTACCCGCAGTGCGGATGCCGTGAGTTCTTGCGAAGGTGGACCGCGCGGACGCATGGCCCCATCGCCCCAGCGATCTTGCGACGCATCTGTTTGGGGTTTCGCGCATGCACAATACCGCTGTCCCAACGCCCTGCGTACGCAAGCCGCTTGGGTACCCAGCACTAAAACTCCCTATTTACAGCCTCTGAGACGTGCGTTCAAACGTGGATCTCTGGGCGGCGCATTCGTTATAGCGAAACGCATTCCGTTTTCGTGATTTGAGTCGACACTTGCGAAAGCTTCCTGACGCCAAAATGTCGTCGCAGAAATAGGACCGGAACCAGGAGGAGCACTGCTCGCCGAGCGCCAGCCAATGAGCGGAGGCCCAAGTGGGCATGTCCACTATAAGTGGACACCGCGACAATCAGAGTTGTTGACTCAGCGGTATCAGTTGCGAAACTCCCCATAGGCTCTATGTATCGAAATCCGGACACGTCATTGGCCCACTTGTTGGAAGTGAGCAAGGGGCTTTATGAGTGAGCAGATTGTCGCGCTACCTATTTATCAGAATACCTACTAATAAATATTTGTGTTGTTACTCTCAGATGGCGCCACAGCCGGCTAACGAACTTTTAAGCAGGAAATTGCAAGGGAAAAAATCTACGATAATTTTCGTGGTGGTTCTGTGCTCTTCGAGGCTAGAACGGGAGTATTGCGGACCAAGACGTACAGAGCAAAATACGAAGGCACAGACACGGTATGTAGTGCTTGTGGAGAGGAGGAGGAAATGGCTGAACATTTAATAATGTTCTGTAAAGGGCTCGGCCCTATAGTCAAGCATAATGGCACTGAATTTTTCAAAGTATTGGGGTTTAGGGACAGTGAAGGCGAAATAGACATTAAACGGGCAGAAATAACCAGGAGGAGGCTAACTGATTGGTGGCTACAATTCAGGCGCTAGTGAAATTCAATCCTTGAACACACAGTGATAGTACTTAACTTTACGGCTAGGTGGCGTGAGCCACCACTCGATCTGAAGGGCACAGTAGTATACATCCGTTCATACATTAGGAAAAATTAAGCCAACTGCGCCTTGAGATTTTGGAACCGAGTTTGGCAACTATATTCAAAAACCCGGTTCCAATAGGTCTGCGCAAGAATATTTCCCCCTGCTTAACAAAGAAAAATTGACTGAAACTGTAAGGAAATCGCTATAGAGTCTCGGCGATGGTCAAAATACGACGCGCACGTTGCACGAGTGCATTGAAAGACCCGAAGGCGGGATTTTGCTCGATTCGTTGTCGTTCGACTTCGTGAATTCTACTTGAAATCCTCACATTCCCTCTACTCGAGTGAGATGTGCACCTTTTCCGAAGCTTTCGCATCGCTGCTGTGGTGACACTGCAAGCTGACTACACGATGACTAGGCATTCACGACATGGCTCCCCGTCTCGATTCTCTGTTCGCGCCTTCACGGCATAAGAGGCAGTTCTGACGGAAAAAAAGTATTAAAGGCCACCTGAAGGATGCGAAACATCCGCGCATAGGGCATGCATCGTGCGAGCTTCGTCTTTCCTGCTTGCTGTCGACGTCACGTGATGCAAGTCCATGGTGCGATAAGTGCCATTACAAGAAGTGAGCGAGATCGATGCCGGTGATAACACCGCCGTAGCTTCTCGATAGGCGTGGGTTCTGTCAGTTGGCTCTGTTTCTGTGCGCGCGAAAATTCACTTGACCGCAGCTGTGTGCCGTGTCGGTTCCGATTGCTTTCGTGAGGGTGCTACGCAAGCTCGCATTTTCCGCTGCTGCCTAGCCCCGTGTGGTTTCTTCATCCCATGCCTCACCCCAGAGTGCGCTCACAATTTGTGTCAGTGGTATTCACGTTGTTTCTTCGGTGCGCATGCAAGATTCCTGCGCCACCTTTTGGAACCAAGAGGTGAGCATATGCCTAACTTTTACTAGCGTTCTCATATATGTTAGTTCGTCTGAAAGCTTTCAAATGTACACTTTCGTGTATACATAGTGTGCACGTGCGTCACGCAGCGCCGATTCGTCACTGCCGAAATGCGCCACCGACATGCCTGCATTACCTCCATGGCCGACCGCTGCCGTGTTGTTTCCTCGTGCATGCGCCCGTTCAGTTTTGCCTAACGATGCAAGTTGGAGCAATTATCAGCTGATGGTGAGGCAAGTTGATATAACAGTCCACGAAGAGCGAGCAGAGCGTCAGGGTGTTCTCTTTGCCGAAAGTTATTACCTAAAATTGAGAACGCACACTGCGATTTTCCGAAAAGCACCGGCATGTTTGGCTGGCACGGATGAATAAGAACGACTTGAAGAACCGATGATATTTGCGTCTTCAGGTGTAACTTCATTACGGGTAAATAATGAAGTTACACCTGAAGCACGTACCTGCAAACAGAGATAGGTACTGTATATACAAACCTGTCCACGACCACTGTGTGCACAATCAGCGTGTCAGGGAGGCGGTTAAAAGTGTGAAGGCTATCACGGGAATTCGGGTATTGCATTCAAAGTGTGAAAATAGATGTGAAACAATATTCATTCACTCGCGATTTGAAGTATAGCCGATCAGTTCAAGTTGGGGGGTCAGGTTTTTTAAAATTTGGTTGATTGATCCCCTGAAACGGTCTGCATCATTTTCAGGGACAATACTGTACATTATCGCACAACAACAAAAGTAATATACAAGGTAAAAATGAATCAAAACATACGCGGAAAAAAAAGTCACCGGCATCAGCGCGGCACGCACCACGCGAAGTCTCTACCTTGCATAATATATTCCTTGGCTGTTTCCACGAATCCCAATCAAAGACGCTCAACATCATCACTGTTTAAAACACTCGGGGAGCCCCACTGCTACTTTGGGGGTGTGGGCCGCAGCAACATATTCAAATTGGTATTACGTATATATCTCCTGTAAACTTGCCTAGCTCTGCATGACGACTCGTTTTCGATGGGAGTTGTGCGCTTCGCTCATCCACTTTTAAAATTGTGGCTCGAGGGACTTTGAGCTTTCGCTTGTTCTTAGACCACGCAATTGGTAGTGAAAGCGATATAATGGGCCCTCGTAGATCGTGGTGGGCAGCCGGTGTACGCGGTGGCTTGTATAAGTGTGACACGTTTTGATTTTCTGGTCTTGTATCGAGTGAACAAGCGAGGCCTTCCTGACCCGATGAGCTCATTAAAGCATGACAACGAAAAACCGCACGGCTTCTCTTCAAACATCGCGCACAGCAACAGATGACGAGCCCTCAGGAAACCGCGCTGCAGCACGCAAACTGCTGTAGGTACCCAGCGAGGTACCCGGGCATGGCGGGAGATGGCGACAACGGTGGAAGTGACATCCGATGAACACTATATATAGAGGTACGGGGTCTAGCCTTCGTATTCTAGAACACCCCTTAACTTAGCGCTTCGCCTCCCCGAGACTGTCGATGGCAGATCCACGATTCGGTAAAATATTTACTGTGTATATGAGCGATACTCGGCAGCATTTCGTCAGGGCCGCTGAGTAATTTTCAGTTGTTGGGCGGCGTTGTGCACGGCTCGATCAATCAAGTGAAGGCTGGAATACAAGTTGAAGTTTGTTCAGAATACGAGGCGTATCTTTTGGGCTGTGTGTTCGACTACGAAGTCCTTGAGTATGTTGTAATAAGTAATACGAGGCTACGATGAAGTAGGGAAGCGAGCAAGCCAAAGCGTTAGTGCTAGCAACGTGACACGAGCTTGCGCTTGTATGTAGTTCGGCTTTTTGACGCCCACCATTCCGTGAAGTTCACCCTTGACATCCCTCATCGTTCATTTATGTTTATACGCCAATAAATCACGTGCGATTTTGTTCAGGTCACTTTGTACAGTGTACTATATAACAAATATCAATGGTGGCATGTGTATCCTGTAATATTTAGCATGCCCACAAGAATACTAATGAGAAAATTATTTTTCAGTTGCTTCTTTCTAGAGGTTAGCGATCATGCATAAAGTACAGCCCCGCGCGTGCCTACAGGCACAGTGAATACCTTAGGAGCCACCACAGTCATACGCTGCTCCCAGCAACTCTACATACAGCAGCAGATTTGACAGGATAAGGGAGCAGATGACGCAAGTGCTGGCAAATGCCACTGCACCATCCTTTGGTGCTTTACCTGATGAGTTTTAGTTCCCGTTTATCTCAAAAGACAGTATATTTTCGCCAGCTGTGACAGAACCGTCGTGTTAGCGCGTGTGCTTTCTTTCGCGAGACCGCCTGCACACCCAGGTGAACGCGGCCGCATCAGATAGGGAAAACGACAACGGAGACGACGAATCCGTTGAGCGGGACAGCACGCATGTAGTGCGGGATGCTTCGCCGACTGAACAATCACAGCTTATCGCACTCGGGTTAACACGGCAGGAAACTCGGCGGCAGCTTGAAACAGACAACAGCGATTGCGCTGTCACGGTCGCTGCAGCGGGGCTATCGCGGAGCATTCCCTTGTGCTATGTTATGCTTATTTTTCAACACTCGCGGCTGGCTCAGTGCGTTGATAACGCGGACGGACCTTCACTCTGACCAGTGGTTAAATAAAGAAAGCATTTGCATCGAAAAAAAAAAAACGTAGTTCCCCGAATGCTGCTTTTTGCGAGCGTCTGAGCATCCTTCGAAATCTGCGCTCGTGGCCGCTAGAAGCGCCTTCATGACTTACGTCTCGGCTGCTGACCCGCAGGTCGTGGGATCAAATCCCGGCTGCGGCGACTGCATTTCCGATGGAGGCGAAAATGCTATAGGACCGTGTGCTTAGATTTGGGTGCACGTTAAAGAACACCTGGTGGTCTAAATTTCCGGAGCCCTCCACTACGGCGTCTCTCATAATCATGTGGTGGTTTTGGGACGTTTAACCCCAAATATCATCATCATTACGACTTACGTCTGCACGAAGCTTGTGTAGAGCGTGCGAGCAGCCGGATTTATTCCGTGGAGCAGCACCTTCGGGCTCCGGCGTGTGGTGCCCAGGAGTATGCACAGTCTCATGGGCATGCATATCTGCGCACATCGCTTCAAACCGAAATAGGTATTGGTGAGCGCCTTTGCTTTGCAGACCTTGCGCACTACCCAATGCTACTTTTTAAAGACGATAGTCTTTATTGTGGACCTTCGACGCAAAAATTTTGGTCTAGCTGCCTGTACATTTGTCTGTTTGCACGCCCTTAACGGTACTCTAAACGGCACCAAAGTGGCCTATTGATACTCCAAACGGCCGACTCTATCCGCAGCCCCCGCCAATATTACTCAAGATTCAGCGTTCATACTCATACAATTGTCAATTAAAACGCAATTATTGCGCATGCCTGAGGCACCATAACAACACGTCAATATTCTGTATGTGAATCTTACTAGAGAAGACTTACATAAGTAATTCTAAGGACCGTAGCGTTTATCACGTTGCGCTGACCATGCAATGCTTGCACGAAAACGCAAGTGTTTCTAATGCTTTGCTGAGACGACACGGTGGTGGCACCTACCCGTCGCCTTGATTTCTAGACCTTATCACCTCCGAGACGTACGCACATGGTGCGCGCGCTTCGTTTTCTAAGATTGCTGCCAGATAGCGCTCATGTCTCACGTGTGACGTGACCTAATGCGCTCGTTCGCCTTCGCTGCACGCTCGAGGCGCTCTAACGCAGCGCCTCCCGAATACCATTCACCAATTTTATTGCGCGGAACATCAAATAAACGTTTTGTTCACTCTCTCCGCAGGCAAGAATATCGTCTTTCGACGACATTTGCAGTGTAACATGCAGATAAGGGGCCAATTTTTGTCGTATGAGTGCGTATCTTAGAACAGCCACAAAGCAAACATCGTCTATACATAAAGGGTTAGGAGCGTGTTATAAACACTAGCGCGTCATTGTTTGCCACCCAGATGCCGCTCACCGGTCGAGTGTGAATTTCGTTGAATGGAGTCACTATTCAACGTTGCTACACAATCAGAGCAGATATTGTTACCTATTAGGTAGCGCATATTCTCCACGGCAAGCAACGTCACACTCCGCAATTACCGAAATGTGTCGCTTCCTAGACTAAGGAAGGCCAGGTATGCCAAGTAAAAGCGACTAAATGTAGCCGGGGAGCTGTAAAAAGAGGCCAGAAAGTAGCCATATTGAGCCAAAGGCAGTAGAAGTAGCCTAAATCATCCAGACGTGTGAGAAAGCAATATCACGAAATCCAATGGGGCTTCGTTCTGAATAGATATCAGCACAAAATAAAGACTTGAAGATAGTTAGTCAGATAGTAAGTTTATTAGTTTGTCGGATAGTCAGTTCATGAGGTAGTTAATTTATCAGTAGAACAAAGTGATTAACTTAACATTTCTATTTTACAGGGCAACGTAGCTTCTTGAGCTCAGGAAATGAAGTTATCTATGCCCAAAATCACTTGAAAAAATAATAGTCATCCCGTGCATGCCATGATCTTTTGTAAATGGGCCTTAAGTAACAGAATTGTGGTGAAAACAAAATGTAATACGACTGCACGTGCTGAAAATTGCATGTTTTGTGATTAAAAAATCACATTGAGACACTTTTGTAATCATTTCTTACGTGACGACGTCTTAGCACGAAAGTTCAGGAGCATTCGACAGCAGTGTGAATCACAAACATTTCGTATTCCTTTTCTTTCTTTATTGCGTCATAGACTTGCACTTCAGGCATACTATTTTATGTGTATAGACGAATTAGGTGTGGAGCCGTCAGGCCAAAGTATAAATTATTTTTGAATATTTTACGTAATAAATTCAGTATGTGATTATGAAGGAGGATGTAGTGAGGGCTCAAAAATTGGAACATATGTTTTTTAACGTGTACTTAAATGTTAGTACCCGGACCTGTAGCACTCCGACTGCATCGAAATACGATTGTCGCGGCCGGGATTTTATTGCTCGATCTTCGTGTCAGCAGTCGAGAATGTAACCGCTAGACCACCGTGGTGGGACACAAGCTGTGTGATGGATATCCGACTTCCGATGTCGACGAGGGCCGAGCATTTCGGTTGCTTTGTTCATAAAAGTGCTGGTTTCACCGGTGTCGGCGTCGTTGGTTTTTTACGAATGTTTGGCGGAATGTCGGTAGCCGCAAAGCTCGTATTTCTGAGCTGTAGCCAGTCTCAGCTGTTTTTCTCGTTCTTTACAATACTGACAATGAAAGAAGCGGTAGATGCGATAGTTTATTGTCGTTTTTTTTACTGAAGCGCTCAGGATAAAGCTTTAGGTAAATATTTTTGAAATTTTGGATGAAGTAATTTATCTATAGCGTTACTATATGAGGCTATTGTGCATTCACTCTTCCTTTTACATAGCGAAAATGATGCACAATTCAATACACTAGGTAATGTTTAAGCAATCGCTCAAATAAGCTAGATGATTGCGTATAAATTTCTTTATTGAAATAAAAACAAACGAAGAAGTTGTTTCCACCGTTATACTTGGCCACGACTACCCCTTTCCACTTCATTGGTACAAAAATGAATTGAAAAAACGAAAAGAGCGTACATATCGTGTAATTACTTCAATTATTGCCGAAGGCTGTTTGTTATTGCCGAATGCACTTTGTTATTTGCGAATGTGCGCAAGGTGACAATTGGTAATGTTGGACCTACAATGTACCTTTTATATGAAAAAAAGTTTCTTTCAATGATAAAAAACAGAATATAGCTAAAACAAATTAAGTAAGGCGGAAAATCACATAATGGGCTGCGAATGTGCTGGCGGGTTCGGTTCGTCGACGTGGTCAAGAGCGCCATGACTCCACGACTCGCCGTATTTTCGCGTAACTGAACGCGCTCCGGAGCACTGGACACCGCGACAATGAAGCCCAAGACTACTCTACTGTACGCATTGTATTGCTAATCGCAAATATCGCAACAGCGCCGAGGCACAGCGTTTGATCACGAAGCTTGAAACCTTTGCTCGCTGTTAGGGCGAACTTGCGTGTTTGCTATAAAACGTCTTGTGGTGTAAGAATGCCTGCGAAAACTTGTATTCAGGTATACTGTGAGACACGTGAAATGAATGTGCGGAGAAATCACCGTCCAAACGAGAACGCTAGTGCGAAATAGTGGCGGACGCGCTGTAAAAGGTATAGAGCGAATGCGTTGTAACACCTGTTGCCTCCTCCCCTCCTTTCTTTAAATTATATTTACTTGCTGGGGTGGAGCCTTCCACATTGCCCTGGTTCTTGACGAGATGTCGTGGGTGTGCTTTTCCGTGGCACATTGGACAAACGAAGAAGCAAGAGGGAGATAAGCACCGAGTACAGGCGGCAAGCGGAGCGAGCGGCATCATGCTGGGCAGCCTGATCCTATCACTAATGAGCAATTAATGGCGCACCAGCCTTTCGATTCCGCTGACAACACGTTGGCACAGCCCCCAGTTCACCGGGAACGAAAATTGGAAGCACTAATAAATTGGGAAAGCTGCTGTTGCGTAGTACAACAAGCTTCATAAGCAGCAGACGTTGTTTCTGGTGGTTGAGTGGTTGTTGAATCAGGCACATTTGTTGTATTAACCGTTGTGGTCGTTGTTGTTTTGTTGATGACGATAAAAGGTAAAGTTTTCAATGCCTTCGCCGAATATTTCTAGCAGCGCTCTTTTGTATGCTTTTTTTATTCATCAAGATTTGCCGAAAGTTGCTCTGGAAGCTGCAAGTTTCATCACCGCACAATGCGAATAAACTACAACAGGAACTCTGTGAATTCGTTGTATGTTACTATATATCCCAAGAGTTGAACTGTCTTATAACGATAGTGTGATTTGAGGGAGTCAGTATATTTTTTTGTCGGTACATACAACAGCGTATACAAAACCAGAAAACAAGGAGCAACAGACATGACTAAAGCCATTTTTTTTCAGAGTTCAGTGAACGGCCAGCGTTCGTCGGGTGTGTTCTTTTCTTCCCGATTTTGTACGCGCTGTGGCATGTTGAACTAAACATCATAAAAGCGTGGTGATTCTGTAATGTTCTGTTGCTCATTGCGCTTGTGCTGTCATGTGCTAGCCAATATCGAAGCCGTCCAATAAATGAATGAATGGGGGGTCCCAACTAATTAGGTAGAGAAAAAAACAAAAAGAAAAAAAAGAGAGCAAGGATATTTCACAATGTGGAGTGTAGCATAGCAAAGGGTGGGAAGCAAATAATCAAGAGGGTAAAAGCCTAGCAAAGTCAGGACCAGCAAGCTGCCCACCAGCTCAGCTCTGACCCAATCATGCGCGATTAGTGCAAGCTGCTTTAATAACTTACAGAACAATCGTTATTCGCAAAACTACCTACCTTTGTACGTTGAGAGAAGACGACTCCGAAGGATGCTTAGATAGGGGAAAGAATTTAAAGGGAACGACAACTGATTGATTTCTTTTCGACCCATATTTGTCCGGCGCAACAGACAGCTTACCCTTCGTGTAGAGTTCGCAGCTGCAGTAGTTAATCCCAAAAGCACGTATTTGTTTAGTGATTTTATATACAGTAGTTTTCGATCTGAAACCTCTGAACATGGATGTTCCTTTTCGTCAAGGAACGCTGGGAGCTGACAACATTGCCGGTAGCCCTTCTAGCGACTTGTGCATACTGTCGTTGTTCTGCTTTCGCAGCTGCTGCTGTAGCTGTGCTTATTAACCAACTTTATTCTGAGCTTTACAACTATTTTTCAAAATCACAAGGCGTTACTATGAGATGATGTGGCTTTATACAGCGTCCCTGTACTTGTATACCGCGTTGCGTGTGTCTGCACCCAATTCTGTTGCGTCTGTGTCGTGGATGGTTTGTCCCGTCGTCGTTACTGTCTGTATACACTCGAGCCAAGCCAAGTCACCGAAAACGTCACTGCGCATATGCACGACCGGGCCGAGTAGCAGTACACGTCATTTCTGAGACAAAGTGTAGCTGGAAAAACCACGTAGCTCCAAAATATTAGTGACCTGGTGTTGTAACTGAAGTGTAACCTTTATCAGTTTTTGGCTCAGTTATATTCAAAGCTTCTATCTCGTTTCACTTACCTTGTTTCCATTCCCCTCTTTACTTTGAGTCTTTATATTGCAACGTAGACTGCAAATAACCGCCCATTCTACCAGCTTGTCAGCTTGTGTCTACTTCGCTTGCGCCAATGCACAGGGATCGACGAACAACGTAACACCTGGAAACTGCGTACACTGTTTCATGAGCACGCAGAAAAGTTCTCCAGACGTGCCGACGAGCTTACGATTATGACATCACGCGAAGGCAACGCGCCACTTAAATGCGTACAATGCGTACTAAAAACGCCGGCTTATATGTACACTTTTATGAAATATTATATTGCATTATTTATTTATTTTATTTATTTACAAGTACTGCTGTCCCATGCCTGGTACATTGCAGGAGCGGGTACAGAAAAATCAACGAAAGCACAGAAACAAACAATAGTGCGCACAAATTTATGTGACTAACACATAAAAATTTTCCTGAACTCTACAGTGTTCAGTTTACGCAATGCACCATCAAGCTTGTTCCAAATTTCCACCACACGCGTAAAAAAAGAGAATTCAAAACAATCCAAACGAGACCTGAAGGGTACAAGGTTCAAAGCGTCTGCACTACGTGTTGTACGCGCTGGTATATCAGCGAAAGATAAGGGCGCGTGAACGCGGGTCATTTTGTGTACAACCTTGTGCAACAAGATAATACTCTAATGAAAAACCGACCACTATTTCAGTACTAACAGAAAAAAATTGTTCACTGCGTATACAATAATCTAGTGTCACGTGACAGGGCACATCGAATAATTTAAGCTTTTGCCACCAGAGGCTCCACAGGTAGTTTTTGGTGAGTTGAAATGAAAAAATGAAAATATATACTTCTCACCAAAAAGAACCAAGAGTTGGTTTCAGTCACTGTAAGGGACAATCGTTCTCTCCATGCACGTCATCTTATTTCATGTTCTGGGCAGTTGTCGGGAACTTTCTTGCAGTGTCAGCGTGTGGTCGCGTGCCTATATCCAGTTGTCACATGGGCCGTAATCAACTTGCAAACAACGTTTGTCTATTATTTATTCTCGATTGTCTAAAGCTGGGTCAACAACGACGTGGTACGCCTCTCTTTCAAATGGTCGGCATTTATTGTAGATTACGCTGACACCTGTTGATCGCCCGCTGCCTTTGACCTCAAAGCGGCTGTACTTCTTCCTTGTGAAGCTTTGTCAGAAAAAAGCAAAGTGTTCGTTACAGCCAAAGTTCAAATGATAAATGACGACAGTGTTTCAAAAAGAGAAGAAAGATGACATTGTTATAACAATCGCCGTGGCTTTCATGCCTCGGTGCTAACTGGCTTACTGAATATGCCTTGAACGTCATCGAAGCACGCAGTCATATGTCTGACATTACCAAGCTGGCGAACCGTTCTGAACATGTATCAAAATGGTTCTTAATTTCTCACAATGGAGCGTGACGTACATATTTAAAACGTACATAATACGTACGTTTTTTTGCAACACTGAGCTGACGACGCACGTAAGAGGCATACTTCTACAAGCAATGGTACAGAGATAAATGGCTCTCAGAACTTAAGATGGCACAAGCGTGTTCGTAGGCTTTGGATCATGTATAAATAAATTACTCTGAGCCACATAGGGTTGGTGGGAGCCCCGCAGAGTATAGAAAATGAGAGATGAAAAATTGTGAACGTTGCTAATTTGACGAGGTATTTTGGAAAGTAAAAAAAGAGGGTACTGGAGCACATAAAAAAACTGAAAGTAGATGTTCCTCGTATGTCTTCTAACGTAAATAAAGTAAGTAAACACAGCTACAGAAGGCAAATATTTTCTCGAAAAACTATTGAGTAATGATGCAAGCTTCCATCTTGCTAGTAAGATTAATGGCATGTGGGGTCGAATGACGTCTCGATAGTTTTGATAGTGCTTGGTGAATCATGGCGAAATTGTATACAATCGTGATACGAGAACAACATAAGGCGAATCTATATCCACCGCCTTTTTGTCGATTACAAACGATGGTTTGCACAGAAGAAAAAATCCTGAGCAAAGAACAAGATTTTTTTCGAGCTTGATCGTTTCTTCAGACATTTACAGAACTTTTTCTTATTTTCGACAAAACCTTTTATCCTTATGTGTACTTAAAGCGTAGACCAACTGCGCTGGCGGATTTCTCTCGTTGCCTTTTTAGTCAATTACCAGTCACTAAAATTTGTTTGGGCAAATTTTTTGCAATATTGTTGTTGAGCCGTCTTGCTTGTCTCTCTCCGTTCTCCTGGCTTTGGCGAAGATAAAGGTGCTGTTACAACAACATCATTCACTTTGATTTTCTGAACTTTTTTGTTCCTAGACTATTCTCATTCCAATGATGCTTGAAAAAACCTGTACTATTGTTTTAAGCACTCTGCTTTTGCTGTTTTCTTTAATTCTTTTCTCGTTTTGAACGCGTCACCCGAAACATTCAATTGTAATACAATGATGATACTCATCTAGCTTAAAACAAATTGGTCATTGAAGACTGGAGACTTTGAATGCACTAAACTATGAGCACAACCTTGCAGTTAACAATGTTCAATCGACGGGTCATTTAAGCAACAGTGCTCTGCAACGGGGACATTTTTTCTTACTTTTAAACGAATGAAAAGCTGATGCCGCCATGTTACCGAAAGAAACTGTTTGTACGGGCCTACTATTATGTAATGAAGGAAACAGCAACATAATTTTCAACGAAGTGCATTCATTGTAGTGGGGTTTCTCGCAGTCATGTATTTTCTTACGGTCTTTGTTATTTCGCCGTAAGGCTTACCGTAGGTACTTTCTGTGAAAGTGTGGCCACGGCCTACTGTACTCCTGACCTGCCCAGATAGCGGGGTTCCTATGGGAGCGTGTGTCCCCGATCTCGTTCAACAACTGACTGTTGGTGGCGCTACTCCTGTTCGTCTGCTGTTTGATGGTTGTTTCGATGACCCTGGAGTAAGAATGCCTGTATTCTGCGGGGAACTGCCTGCATATATGTGACTATTTATTCACTTACATGGCTGGTCAAGTAAGCTGTTCAGTGTGCTTACGTATTCATTGCACACTGTTTGACAAATGTGGGAACCCGTTGGCTTACAGGGTGTAGGGCAGCCTAAGTAGTGTCACGTCCATTTAATTGCGAAAAAAATTCTGAATGACTTTTAGTATATTTAGTTTTGAACTATTTATTTGTGCATAATAATTGCGTACTATGAGTGATCTGTTGGCCAAATATGGCTACAAATGCTGAAGGGGACGTCAGCGAACAGGTGCTAACTAGCGCCACGCCGCCCATAGGTTACGGCTCTAGCGGCAGAAGGTATGAACTAGAACGTGGACGCTGGAGAGGGGCTATCTGGGCAGGTCAGGAGTAGAGTAGGTCGTAAGTGTGGCTCGTGAATCTGCTACAAACTTTTACAACAGCGTCCGACAAAATGCGCAGGTCATTGTTCTCTGTGCTGAAAGAAGTGTATATGACAGTAATGCTTAATTGGAAGTAATTTACCTGAGCCAATATTGTGTGTATACAAACAGGCAAAGTCAAACGATTGTTATTTGATGGCACCACGTGTAACAAATTCTATTTTAACAATGCGTCGATGACTTTGTGTGTGGGCAAGTGGCTAAATGATTGAAAGATATGGGAGCAGCACTTTCGGATTTTCGTTAGTTAAAACACGTGAGCGACAACAGAAAGTGCAGACAAACAAATGGTACGTAATCAAAGTGTATGAACAGCAACGTTGCCCTGGTTGGTACTATACAGACAGCCATAGAACCACGCATCCAACGCTCTATAGGAATTAAGTTACGGTGGTGACCGCTTTCCCGTGCAAATTATTGGGTATTTTTGTGCGTGTCAGACAGTGCTACTCGTAGCCTTTGTAGCGTGCGTGGAACACTTTTTTTATCGGCATGGGCCACGTAGCCCGTGGTGTCATTAGGAGCTGGCAAGCTGAGAAATAAATGCTCGTAGGCTACCCCATAGCACCCTGTCTGCCTGAATGAAACCCTTGCTATGAAAGCGCGCAAATGAAATAGATCCCGCGTTGGTTTCATCGTTAGACACAGTCTGATTAAGGAAACACGCAGGAGGGCATACAACGTGAAATTTCTAGCTTTTAAGAGTACTTACGTGCTTATTGCGTAAACGGGAAAGAAGGCATTCAGCTTGATCTTTTTTTCAGCTTCAAACTTTCTTCGAAATGTTATTCTGAGCTATGCAGGTACATAAATATGAGCTCAAGATAAATATAGGAATAATTAGGATGTACATTTGTGAACAATAATTGAGATTTATCAATGCCCCAGCATATGAATCTTATTACAACTTTGTTAGCGTTTTCGGTCGCGTTTTGATAGCGTTTTAGATTTAGGTCTGCTAGCATTATTTAGGTCCTTAATTACTTTAGTTATGTGGAATTTCTGAAAGTAGGTGACCGACCACTCAATTTCATAACATTACTTCAAGTTCTTCCTTGGAAAGCTGAATTAAGGAGCAGTGATAGCACTACAGGAAGTGTCGAAGACGTGTTTGTTGTTCAGCGTGCTCTCTTAGACCCACGTGAACGTCTTTATAACTCTGTTGCCTCAGTGTATACTTTGATAAGTACGAAACGTCATTAAATCTTTCCCGAAAAATGTGTTCTACAGGTGACATGCTCAATGACCTTGCGCGTTCGTTCGATTTTCACACTAGAAAAGGTAATTTAGTTTGACATTTGATATAACTTATGCAATATTAAGCTAACTTTCTGTTAATGTAAATTTTGGCTCTGTTCTCAGAAATGTCGTTTATAGAACGTCGCCATAGCTATGATCTAGTTTCCTGTATATGTGGTCTTCCTTTCAACCTTTCAAGGTGGTGGTACTGACAACGTTAATCCTAATGTTTGCACAAAATATTTCATTACCTCCTAGCATTGCGACAGTAGTTCACATTCATATTTTATATACCATCATCGTCATCTGCCTGAATGCGCCTACTGCAGTACAAAGGTCTCTCCCAGGTTCCGCCAGTCAACTCGGTCCGGAGCTTGCTGCTGGCACTTCATAACTCGCAAACTTCCTAATCTCATCTGCACACCTAACTTTCTGTCTCTTCTTCACCCGTTTGCGTTCTCTTGCAATCCATTCTGTGATTCTTAATGACCAGCGGTTATCCTGCCTATGCGCTACATGCCCGGTCCATGTCCATTTCTTCTTCTTGGTTTCAGCTGTATCCTTAAACCCATTCTAGTCCCTGACCCACTATGTTCTCTTCTTGTCGCTTAAGGTTACACCTATCATTTTACTTTCCATCTTTCACTGTGTCGTCCTCAGTTTAAGCTAAACCCTCTTCGTAAGCCTCAAGGTTTCTGCTCCATAGGGAAGCACCGGTAAGATGCAGCTGTTATATACCTTTCTTTTGAGGGATAGTGGCAGTCTACCAGTCGTGATATGAGAATGCTTGCCGAATGTTCTTCACCCCATTCTTATTCTTGTAGTTACTTCAATCTCATCGCTCAGCTTCGTGGTAACTACCGGTTAAGTAGGCGTACTCTTTTACAATTCCAAGTAGACTGCTACCTATCTTGAAGGGCTGTTCTCTTCCGAGGTTGTTGTACATTACATTTGTTTTCTGCACTATAATATTAAAGCCAATCCTTCTGTTCTACTTATCTAATTTAGTAATTATGAATCGAAATCGTCCTCTGAGTTACTCAGCAATGCAATGTCATCGGTAAAGCGCAGGTAAAGCGCAGGTTAAACTCTCATTTAACTCGTATTCCTAACCTTTCCCAATCTAGGCCTATAAAAACCTCCTGTAAGCACGTGGTAAATATCATTGAGGAGATTGTATCCCCTTGTCTTGCATACTCCTTTGTTGGTATTCTGTCGCTTTCAATATGGAGAATTAAGGGGTGGGGGTGGGGGTGGATACGATGTAGATTCATTTCAGGATGTTTATATATGCTTCGTCGACGCTCTGATTCCGCAGTCTCTGCATGTAGGTTAAATCTGTTTGCTTGTAGTTATAATACAGTTCAAATCTGGAGCGGCGCGAAGAGTTACTAGAAGGGGCTGGGTGAGAGGCACCACTCAGCAAGCGAGTAGGGCAGGCAGGCAGGCAGGCAGGCAGGCAGGCAGGCAGGTAAGCAAATGGGGAGGCAGGCGGGCAGGCAGGTAAGCAAATGGGGAGGCAGGTGGGCAGGCAGGCAGGTAAGCAAATGGGGAGGCAGGCGGGCAGGCAGGTAAGCAAATGGGGAGGCAGGTGGGCAGGCAGGTGGGCAGGCAGGAAGGCAAGCGGGCTCGCAGGCAAGTAAGCAGGTTGGCAGACCAGCCTGCCTGCCTACCTGTTTTTTGCTTGTCTGCCAGCCCAGTATTGTACCATCGAGCGACGCCAGTGCTTTTGACTTGTTGGCAAACTTGCCTTAGGCAGGCTTGATGTCGGGAAAGCAATCGTGTTAATACGACTTATAAAGCGTTTTAAAAGAGCGAAAGAAAAACCAGTCGTCGCACAATGCAAATAGTGTAACGAGTGTGTCGTCTAATGATTCAACCCATTACAAAAGCATGTTCTTGTTCACCAATTAACTGTGACGCTTACCCACTTCAGCCATAATTCCTCATCGTCGTCAGCCACTGCATGAACAATTGGCACAAAATTCCTTGCAAGTCTTTAGCGGATACTACACTTCTCAGAAGAATGACGAACAGTAGCCTAGAGAGTGCCGGCGTACTACCCCAAAAATTATTGTGGATTCCGTAGTGGGTAGTAAGCAAGTGTGCTTTTAGCAGTTACCCAATGAGTGTTTAGAAAATGCCCTGAAAGACCGCTTTTCTAGCTTTCGGTGTGATTATGCTGCACCTTCAGCACAGGCCTGGCGTTCTTTTTTTTGTTCAAGGAAACGCAATTTCTGTTTCTGTTATTTCAAAATATTTGTTGAACGTCAAGGTTATGATGTAAACCAAGGGGGCGTAATGTGAGGTTCTTCTTCAAATTTAGTAATGGCAGCCAATAGAGGGAATTTTAAGTCATCACTATGAACATATTATGCGTTCTTTACAGACATTTCAACACCTATCCTCGTTATGACGCCCGAGAGAGCACCTTCGACTATAAACAGAGGGGGCTGGGGGCTTTGTAACTCGTTTGAGAGAGGTCTGCTCTCAAAACGATCTCGCTTGGAACTTGGTGCTATGACTTTTCACTTGTTGACGAAGAGCGCCTCGTCAACATACAACTCGCACTCACGCATGCTTATAGCGTCAAATTACAACTGGGGCAAAAGAAATGGTATGCGATTCGAAAACGCGTTTTTACGACATCGAGCTGCCGACTGCGAGCACACAAAACGTCCGAAGGGTCTGACGACCGTGAAGGCGAAACACGAAACTCGAGTGGACGGCGCGACTGCTTCGATAAAATGCTGGGAAATGGGGGAGGCACCCTCGGTTCTTCGTGAGTGGCGTAGAATACGGGCGTCTTGTAGGCATCGATTCTTCATCTCCCCGCCGGAAGCACAACAATGAATAATGGATCACGTTCTCGCAGGGCGAACAAGTGAGTGAGCATGGTACTTATAAATATACGCAGCTGCATATGTTCAATGCTTGTGCATCGGGAAACCCTTTCGTTTTCTGGCGTCACAGCTGGACGTCACAACTACCGTCACGAACAGTATCGAAAGTATCGAAATAAACCCAAAGTAAGCATCAGCGGCGAATATTTAAGGCAAAAGACACAGCATTAAGAGAACAGCAAACGAGGGGTGAAGGTACTGGAGTGTTGCAGCGGTGGTAGACAGAGTTTAAAATCCTAAATATGGCTAGCAGTCCAGTGGTAGTGTCAGTCTACCGCATGCGTGAAATACTTGTTGCGAAGTTTGAAGCAATCTAATGGGCTTCAGCATCATACTGCGCATAGGCTTTGTTAAGCTCTGCAACACATTTTATTTTCTTTCTTCGAATAAGGCCTTGCTCCCCCGTAACGACAAGTGTAGCACAGTATAGCGTGCTGTGGAGGATGCTAGAAGAAATGCATGCTCCGCGGCTATAAAATTCACGATGATGGATCGTCGCTTCGTCGAGAGCAGCGTTGTGGAGCTTTACGATAGTTATTGCGCGAGAACGAAACGACGACACAGAGACAAGAAGGACACGAAAGACTCTAAGTCTCTGTGTCGTCGTTTCGTTCTCGCGCAATAACTATCGTCATGCCATACCAACTAGCCCAAGCTGCCACACTTCTATGTGGAGCTTTCCTTAAAGAAAGCAGAGCTATTCGCAACTACTGAATCTTCTGCTTCTGTTGGCAACGATGTTCAGATGATGGCTGGTATATCCACTTCCGTGGACACGCTTTCGCCTGACGCAATGCTGAAGTTCGTGAATTGTGGCGTTGAATCGTGGTGTTTCGCTCGTTCTTGGTGCCCATCCTTCCGACGTGAGTGCTGGCTGTGAAAGGTGTTTTCTGCCAGTCACTTTATATTGATCGTTATGAAGGCTCCCAGTGAAAAACACCGCGAATAGTTTGCGATGTGCTCGCGAACATTCAGGCTATATAGAGCAAGCCGCATTCGTTATTTCTTTTCTAGACAAACAGCCTTTTAAGGGAGCCAGCACTTGAATAGAGCTAGCGTTCATGCATGTCAAGCTACACTGAAGTGTCCAAACACTTAGGTGGGTTGGCATATTCAGTTTCCACATTAATTGTACTGAGAATTTTCAGAAATATTCGGCCAATACAACGAAGCATGATGCAGTGGAAAGTTAAAAGAAGCAATGAACTGGAGGAATCCTTGATAGTCAATCAGCTCTAAAACATTGTGTAAAAAAGAAGCGTCGGGAAGACTTTGTTGCTTAACCAAACTGGATTACTGTGGCGTATATATATATATATATATATATATATATATATATATATATATATATATATAGAAATTGGCTTGAGCGGACAAACGTGCGAAAACTTTTATTGCTCCTACGTTTCGGCCGGGGTCCGGCCTTCGTCAGGGAATCATATATCAGGGAATCATATCGTCAGGGAATCGTCAGGGAATCATATATATATATATATATATATATATATATATATATATATATATATATATATATATATATATATATATATATACAACCTTGTAGCTTTATCTTGACAGCGTATATTCATTATGTTACGATGACCGAACACTTCTTCCTCGCCTATTTTGAGCGCTGTTTATTTTTAGTAACAGGATTTCAATAAGTGCATGGAAAGTGGTGCTCAAGACTTTGCTGAATCGCCAATTTCTGGCGACACCAATGTTTCAATTTTATGACGCTGTCCAGCTATCCTCTCACTTTTATAGGCTGCACGTGCGAACGCAATAAAAATACGCTTATGCGAGAGAGTGTGCGTGGGCTGTTACACCGATATGCGCTGCGTTTTCAACATCCGCGATGAAACCTAAATGGGGAAGTTTGGGCGAGAGCGGCGTATTCTGATGGGTTTTTCACAGTAATACATTGTGACGTTATTATTACTGGGTGTCGTGACCTGGCTCATACGCCATGTTTATTCCCTCTTCCTCGGCTTCTACGAACCATCGCTACCTTCTTACGTCACATGATTCCCCCTCCCCCCAAAAGAATGCGCCAGCTGCAATCTATAAAGCATGAACAAGTGGAGTCCTATAATAAAAAGAATAATGCCAGAAAAAGCAGAAGATTCATGTCACACGGCGGTGCCATGCACTTGCACAAAACGTTCACAGGAAATGCAATCCGGTGATATCTAGGAGACCTCAGGTGGGCGAGGTTGGCTGTTGCGTTGTGGAGAGCATAACCATGCCTTCAGCGTGGAAAGTGATGACACAGCCTGGTTAGTAGTGAGGAACGAAGAAGGCTGGGAGTCCTTGTAGCGATGGAAAGTCGGATGTCTCATGCGTTGGATTCTGAGTTGGGGCTGCGGCAGACGCTTTGCTTCTAGAATGCGTGCTTCTTGACAGATTGTGACGGGGTGATGCCTGAGTGCTGGAGGTATGCAAGAAGTGCTTCCACATCTTTCTTGGCGTTTTCCGTGGTGTTGCGGTCTATGTTCCTGCAGGCGCAGGGAGCGTCTCTGGTTACTTTCCTTGGTGCCAGAAAGTTCGACGTGTTGAAGTAGTCTTTGGGTTGGAGGTCTTATTTTCCGCTGTTATTCAATTGGTGATTGTGCTTTTGTTGAATTTCGCGTTCGTCGATGCCTTCGTTGCAGTCTCTCTCGTTGCCGCATGAGCTTGTGGGCTTTGCTTTGCTTGCTTTGCTGATATTGCTCAGGAGATGACTGTAGTGGAGCCTTTTGCAGAATTGGACATTCATTTCTTTCGCTAGTTGACGTGTCCTGTATACAGCTGGTGCATTTTGAACTGGTGTCTTGCTTATTGGGCATGGTTGGTGGTGCGTCATCATGGCTAGCATTCTCCTTAAATGCTTCGGTGGCGTGGTTCATTACGGACGCTTCTGAAACACAATTGCGTACGAGGTTTGATGTATGATGTACTTCTGAATTGGTTTGATTCTTGAATTCATGAGCACTGCATGAGGGTACCACAGGTGACGTGGCGTCACCAGGTTCGAACTGCAGATTTTGGCACGTCTGTGGTGCTGTAGAAATGAAGTCTCGCGTCAAAAAACATTCAGAGTTGACAGGTAGTTCGTCAGGGGCTTCTTCTTCGCTGCTCACTATAAGTGGTTCTTGCGCCTTGTAGCGTGCGATGTTTGATGCATCTGAGCCTTCTGCTTTGCTTCGACTGTCTAGTTTGTGTGCACCGGATGGTGATTAATGAACCCGCCCGGAAGGAGCATGGCTTGACAGGGTATTTTCGTGAAGCGTCAGGTCGTCTACCGTGGTCGCGGCGTCCTTATGAGGCAAATGGTGAGCGATAGGAGCGCTTGAGGAGCCGCGTTATGGAAAACCTCGTAGTGGACCACGTATACGAGACGAAGAATGAAAGGAGTCAGGTCGGGGAGCTACGTCTCGCGTCATATTCTGGAGCGAGGACTTTCGAAATGCCGACTTTCGTTCAGAAGGGAGGCGCGCTCGATATTATGGTTTTCCCCGATATACGCATAGTCACCTGTCAGTGAACTCGCGTCCCACTTCGTCTTGTGGCAGTGGTCGATTCGCGCTGAGCTTTATAATGCTTTAGGACTGCTTAGGAAATTGACGATAGAGTGCTGTTTTCTCCAGCTGGTTGGCTATAAGTAGGTCTTGGTCATAGTTGTTAAAACGAGTGATCATTTCTTCTTCGAACTTTTGCCATGACTCGTCGTTTTCAAAGATGTGGTTGAGATAAAACTTAAATGCCTCACCGGAGATGTAGTCAGTGAAGCTTGTGACCATCTCCCGTTCCAACCAGGATGCAGCGGCGGCGTGGAGCTCGAATAGGTTGAACCAATCCTGTACGGTTCCGTCGTCTGCTGATCCGGTGTACTTGGGGATGTCAAGGTCTGCTGATGGTTCTGTCATGGTGCTGGTTGCTTTGTGCGGCCTGGAGATGATTCCGTAGTCGATGTATGGTCAGGGCGTCTTCTGGAGAACTGCGTCTATGATGAGACATTGATGAAGTGGCTGGGAGGTCTTCATCCTGTCGACTCGTCTGACGTTATAATGAAGGGGAGACGTGGCCTAGCTCATACGCCATGTTTATTCCTTAAAGCACTTCTTCTTTGGCTTCTACCAACCATCGATACCTCCTTACGTCATATATATATATATATATATATATATATATATATATATATATATATATATATATATATATATATATATATATATATATATATATAGAAACCTTGTAGTTTTATCTTGACAGCGTATATTCGTTATTTTACGCTGACCTAACGCGTCTTCCTTGCCAATTTTAAGCGCTGTTTATTTTTAGTAACAGTATTTCAATAAGTGCATGGAAAGTGATGCTCAAGACTTTGCTAAATTGCCAATTTCTGGCGACAACAATGTTTCACTTTTATGACGCTGCCCAGCTATCCTCTCACTTTTATGGGCTGCACGTGCGAACGCAATAAAAATACGCTTATGCGAGAGAGTGCGCGTGGGCTGTTACACCGATATGCGCTGCGTTTTCAACACTCGCGATGAAACCTAAATGGGGAAGTTTGGGCGAGAGTAGCGTATTCAGATGGGTTTTTCGCAGTAATACATTTTGCCTGTAAAATAAAGCGAGGATACTTAGCGTCGTATTTGCCCCTGTGCGGGCCTACTTTACAGACCATACATGTATGCATCACATGAATGATAGCAGATCACACTGAAAGTGAGTGCCATCAATCTCCAGTGTTATGACCAAGCTGAAACACGCCGAGTGGGGTGCCTCATATCAAAATCGCCGCACAGAGAAGGGCACCAGTAATTTCTTTTTAGGGGTGAAGCTCCTTATGCCGTGGGTCAGGCGTCCGCCATGTATTATGTAGTAGTAATAGGTAGCAACCTTTCATTTAGGTCTTGGACTGTACGTTGGATGGCGGTACTTCTATAAGATGAATATATGATGAGAAGATACGAAGATGGCGGTACTTGGAGTGTTCACTAGATGGACGGACGGATGGACAGACAGATGGACAGGTGGACAGATAGACAGATGCAGGCACGGAGGGACAGATGCACGGACAGTCGCGGGGACGCACGAACGGACTGATGGACGCTTCGCCCCATTGCTCATTATTCAGTCCATGGGTATGCTGTAATTTTTTATCTAGAAATGGCAACCTCGTCCGCTTCGCCAGCTTTATTGGACACACAAATTTTGTTTAGTTGTCTTTTCTAAGAAAGATTGTGAATTTATTAGTGGCTAGTAATTAGTGGCGCCTCTTTGAGACTGTCTGTAGACGCCTGAAAAAAAAGTAACAAAAAACGTAGATGACCATTTGAGCGATTCAGTCGGATTATTCAGTACCTGGGGCATTATAAAAAAATCCAAGCTTTATGTAGAACTTGGAAACATGCGTTTAAAAAAGCTTTTTTTATACAAGTGTTTTATGCCGAAGTTCATTAAGGCTTCAGGGACGTATTTACGTCACAAAAATGACGTTGAAAACATACACGATCAGATTAAAAAAATACCGCATATCCACGAGGTGAGTGATGATGAGTGCGCGAAACTCCGGAGGTAATCTGGTAAACCTTGAATTCTCCGCGGGCTCAGGCGCCGGCGCCGCCTTAGGATCCTTCTCGAGCTTTCATCTCCTGCATGGTCCGCACAACGCTGGCCTCAAGCTTCGGCTTCTCGGGCCCTAAGCTCTGGGTCGGCTTGACGATGAGCCCGCGCTGCAGCTACTCCGTGAGTCCTGTGCTCCGCCGCCTTGTCTGTATCCCACTTATCGAAGTGCACTGACTGACGACTATCGAAAGAGGGAGAAAGCACGCCGAGAGAGAGCATGGTTGTAGTCCTAGCCTCCTAGCGGTCTCCTATCAAACTAAAGCACACGCTGGAGTGGATGGATGGATATATACGACTGCGCCCTTCAGATCGGGTGGTGGCTCGCGCCACCTAGCCGTAAAGTACTATCATTGTGTGTTTATGGATTGAATTTCACTCGCGCCTTGATTGTAGCCACATATCAGTTAGCCTACTCCTGGTTATTTCTACCCGTTTAAGGTCTCTTTTGCCTTCACTGTCCCTAGACCCCAATGCTTTGAAAAATTCGGCGCCATTATTTTCGACTATAGTGCAGAGCCCTTTACAGAACATTATCAAATGTTCAGCCGTTTACCCCTCCTTTCCACACGCCCTACATACCGTGTCTGTGCCTTCGCATTCTGCTCGGTACGTATTGGTCCAAAATACTCCCGTTATAGCCTCGAAGAGCAGAGAACTACGCCGAAAATTATCGTAGATCTTTTCCCTTGCGATTTCCTGCTTAAAAGTTCGGTACGTCTCCAGTGATGATTTCGTAAGCATTCCCATCTTCCACATGTCTCTCTCTGTTTCCTTCACCTTCTTCTTTACCGATGTTTCCTTTTGGCTTGGTATTGTGCTGTTGTCTAAATACTTGCTTGACACTTTTCGAGTTCACTTTCTCCACTTAGTATCAACATTCTTCATGTACAAGTAGCTGAAAACTTTCCTAGCCCAATGCTCCTCTCTAATTTTTCTCACTTGCTCCTCAAATTCCATCTTGCTGCTAACTTCCCTGCACACAAACCATGTCCATACCACGTCACCTTGTACCCCCTGATTTGGGGTATTCCCGTGTGCTCTCAAAGCAAGTCTACCTACACCACATTGTTTAATTTCCAATCTTGCTTGAACTTCTAATTTCATGCACAAGACTGCATTGCCGAACGTCAAACCCGGGAACATGACACCTTTTCAAATCCCTCTCACAACATCATACCTATTGCAGTTCCACAGTGCCCTTTTTTTCATTACAGCTGCATTCCTGGTGCCCTTAGTCATTACGTATCTTTCGTGCTCCCTTAGATACAAAGCCCCATTCTTTATTCATACGCCCAAGTATTTGTATTTATCCACTATTTCTAGCGTGACTTCCTGTATCTTATGCTCACTGCCTTTGTTATCTATAAAAATCATGATTTCCTATTTTTCCCTGCTGAACTTCAAATTTACCCTATCTCCCTCATTACCACAAGTTTCTATCAATCCCTGCAGATCTTTCTTGTTGTCGGCTATTATTACTATATAATCTGCATACATAAATGCCGGCAATGGCCGTTTAATGTGTTTTCCTTGCTTGGCAAATGAGAGGCTGAAGCCGAGTCGACTCCCCTCTAATATTGCTTCTAGTCCCCGGAGAAACAGGATAAATATCCCGGCTGCGGCGGCTGCATTTCCGATGGAGGCGGAAATGTTGTAGGCCCGCGTTCTCAGATTTGGGTGCACATTAAAGAACCTTAGGTGGTCGAAATTTCCGGAGCCCTCCACTACGGTGTGTCTCATAATCATATGGTGGTTTTAGGACGTTAAACTCCACATATCAATCTAGAAACAAGATAAATAACCAAGGTGAAAAGGAATATCCCCGTCGAAGCCCACATTGTATCTCGATAGGTTCAAATACTTGTTCTTCCCATTTGATAACTACCTTGTTACATTTATAGATACCCTTTAGAAGATTAGGTATTTCATCTTCCACATCTAGTGTATTCAGTATTCCCCACAAGTCGTCTTGAATCACACTATCCTAAGCTCTCTTGATATCTAGAAATGTCAACCACAGGGACCTGTGTTCTTTCCCCGCTATTTCAATACACTGCATCAATGAAAACATATTGTCCTCCGACCTCCTTCGTTTACGGCACCCATTTTGTAGTTCTCCCAGCACCTCCTCATTCTCCACCTATGTCTGCCCAGCCGCGGTGGTCTAGTGGCTAAGGTACTCGGCTGCTGACCCGCAAGTCGCAAGATCGAATCCCGGCTGTGGCGGCTGCATTTCCGATAGAGGCGGAAATGTTGTAGGCCCGTGTGCTCAGATTTGGGTGCACGTTAAAGAACCCAGGTGGTCGAAATTTTCGGAGCTCTCCAAGGGCGTCTCTTATAACCATATGCTCACGTTACACCGTAACTGCAACTTGTAGATAATGGCACACAAGGACGTAAAACTGATTCGAACTGCAATACGACTTTATCGTTTCTCTGCAAGTGCATCTTCGTCTTCTTTTGAACAGCGGCACATACAAGCCTGCCAGCATCTATGGAAATAATACTTGCAGAACTTGTACAAGTGGCATTACCCCCCCTTCCCAAAGAACATCGTCCCGATGTCACAACATAATTAACAGATGAAAAGAAAACACATACGATAAGCAGTACACAAGGGGGTGATCACAATGACTGTAAGTCTACTCAAGGGAGTTTTACGAATAGTCAGCGTTGGTAACGGTTTCATTCTCGAAACATGGACGACGTGTGACTTGTGAACGGCGGCATTGACGAGCCATGTCCTTGTCAAGAACCTCGTAGTTCACTTCGCTGAGACGACGGAGAACTCTATAGGGACCAAAATAGCGGTGTAGCAACTTTTCCGACCGGCCACGTTGTCGAATGGGAGTCCACAACCATACTCGTTCTTCGGGTTGGTAAGAGACATAGCGACGACGAGCGTTGTACCGCAGCGAGTCGATGCGTTGTTGCTTATGGATTCGTTCGACTGCAAGCTTACGAGCTGCGTCTGCCAGTCTGATCAATTCGTTTGTCTTGACACTAATCTGGTGCCTGTCTCGTAGAAGCATGGCATCCAGCATTGTAGGGACCTCCCTGCCGTGAAGCAACCGGAATGGTGTGAATCCAGTAGTTTCTTGCACAGTGGTGCTGAGAGCGAACGTGACGTAAGGGAGGATGTCATCCCAGTTTTTGTGGTCTTGGTCAACGTACATAGATAGCATGTCGGCAATCGTCTTGTTTAGTCGCTCTGTAAGGCCGTTGCTTTGTGGGTGGTGTGCAGTAGTTTTTCGATGTACCGTTCCACTAAGCTGCATGACGTCTTGTATCATCCGGGCGGTAAAAGCTGTGCCACGATCAGTTATGACAACTGCTGGTGCTCCATGTCGGAGGGCAATGTTCTTCATAAAAAAGTGGGCAGTCTCAATCGCTGTGCCACGTTGTATTGCCTTCGTTTCGCAGTAGCGCGTCACGTAATCAGTAGCGACTACAATGCAGCGGTTGCCGTCACGAGACTTAGGAAAAGTTCCGAGCAAATCCATGCCAATTTATTGGAACGGTTGTGTCAGAGGAGCGACGGGCTTCAAAAAGCCGGCTGGGCGCTGATGTGGTGCTTTACGGCGCTTACACTCGTGACATGTTTTCACGTAATGCTTCACGTCTCGATTGAGCTTAAGCCAGTAGTAGTGTTGGTGAGTCCGGGCCAAGGTACGAGTGAATTCTAAATGGCCTGAGAAAGGCTTATCGTGACAGGCGGACAAGACATCGGCTCGTAAAGCTGGCGGGACGACGAGCAGGTACTTAGTCGCGTAAGCGTCGAAGTTTCTTTTATAGAGGATATTTCTGCGAACGCAGAACGATGATTGTGAGCGGGCGTATGCTGGTGGTGGATGCGGCGTACGGCCTTCAAGATATTCGATAAATTTCCGAAGCTCGAAATCATTCTTCTGCTGTTCTGGTGGTTTTGGGACGTTAAATCGCACATATCAATCAATCCACCTATCTCTGTAGTCTTTTACTATCTGCATCACCAGCCTGTAAAAAACTGATGTCACTGTTATAGGACGGTAGTTGTTTATATCGGCTTTGTCCCCTTTTCCTTTATAGATCATGCTCATCCTGCTTAGTTTCCACCCATTGGGAGCTTCACCTACCGTTATTGCTCTACTTGCTGCCTCTCTTAATGATTTCTTAGAGTTTGGTCCTAGTTTTTTTATTAGCATGATTGGGATGTGGTCAGGGCCTGTTGATGTTCTATTAGGAACCCCTTTCTCTGCTCTTTCCCACTTTCGTTGTCACAGTGGAGTCATTGAGCTAATTGGCATATCCTCATCTGGTACGGTGCATGCAGCGTTTGGTTGGTGTTTAATATTTTCTGTCATCATTGTTTTTATATATTACATTGCCTCATCCCCTTCTAGTCTGACCACTAGAACTCTAACTTTAACCCTCTGTTTCATGCTTGGCTTATTACTCAAAAAATTGAGATGGTTCCAAAACTTTACAGCTGCCTTTCTATCCTTTTTGTTTACTTCCGCCACCCATTGGACCCCCTTTCTTCTAATCTTGTCACTGATCAAATGGGACGCTGCGTTCTGCAGCTCAAAACGTTATCCCGTTTTTTTGACATTATCTTCTGGTTCTACCCTCTGCTTAACATACCTGTGTATTCCTCATGCCTCATTCCTCATGTGGCATTCCTCATGCCATTAGCTCTTGGGTTTGTATCTGCTTTTCCCAGTTGATTTGACTCGTACCATAGTAAGCTCCAATTCAAACAATCAAGTTAGATTTGTGTAAGTCCACTCTGTTTTAATGTCCACGGTGATTATTTTCTCAATATCTTTAGTTGCTATTTCTATTTGCTTTTCTGAATAAATATTACCGTGTGGTTGCTCGTAATGCCACTTTTCCAACTTTATTTCTTTTCCAAAACTCAGATTGATACGTTTGTGATCACTACCTGAGCTTATCCACCCATATTCATCTGTGTTCATCACCCTTTACTGATCATACATCCTATGTGACATTATTGCGTAAGCTATCGTTGACTGCAGCCTTCCCACCTCCCATGTTATCTGCCCTTCACCATTCTCGGTGCTGTTGCAAAATATTAACTCATGCCTTTCACACATATCCATTAGCATTCTGCCTGTTGGGTCAGTATATCCATCCATATCTTATATGTGCGCATTCACATCTCCTAATATAATTACCTTGCACTCTTCTCCAAGTTCGTCAATAACATTTTCTATGCACTGGACCATTTTAGGGGCGAGCTCCTTATAGCGGCACGTGTTCGTCCTTCGTAGCCGTTGTAGTAGTGTGTAAAAAGTATAACATTTTGACCTCTAAGGTGGTGCTGGTGAGAGATTTCTTCTGTGCATTGTTGAACAATAAAAGATAGTGCTCAATGTACATGCTAATGGCTGCTAAGGGGGAATGAGAGACAGGAGCATTCGGCGTTTAGGTAACACGCACGCTGCGATCCCCATAAGCAGCTATTTGCATGTACATTGAGCACGAACTGACAAGAACGGGTTGCTACGCTATACTCGCTGGGTGTAACCTCCTTGGTTTTAGAAAGTGGAGGGCTCCGGAAATTTTGACCACCTGGGGTTCTTTAACGTGCAACCAAATCTGAGCACACGGGCCTACAACATTTTTGCCTCCCTCGAAACTGCAGCCGCCACAGCCGGGATTCAATACCGTGACGTGCGGGTCAGCAGCCGAGTACCTTAGCCACTAGACCACCACGGTGGGGCGTTTATAAATTTCGCAGTTATATATTCTGATGACCTGTTACCATTGACATATTTTCATCTGAGATGTTTCTATTCACCAAGCATGTATATCAAGGTTAGGCGCCACGTGTGCCTTGAGTCTAGCCTCGCCTCATAATCTTGGTTTCCAGGTCTCTGTCAAGCTGCAGATTGCAGTTTTAGGGGCGAAGCTCCTTATGGCGTGGCTTGTGCATCCCTCGTAGTATGTAACCACCAGTGGCACATACCAGAAATAGCGGTCCTTACGATTTTGACCTCCAAGGTGGTTCCGGTGAGAGATTTCTTCTGTGCGTTGTTGAACAATAAAAGATAGTGCTCAAGGACATGTTAATGGCTGCTAAGGGGGAATGAGGGACAGGAGAATTCGGCTTTTAGTTAACGCGCAGGCTGCGATCCCCATTAGCAGCCATTGGCATGTACATTAAGCACTATCTGACAAGAAAGGGTTGCTACGTTATACTCGCTGGGTGTAACCTCCTTAGTTTTAGAAAAGTTTAGCGAGCGTTGAGCCGCAGTGCCATGAATACAGTGAACTAGTACATACCATGAACTCGAGGTGGTTAAAAGTGGGAAGTAGACACGGAACGCTAGCCGTAAGAAAGTGTGCGTGTGTTAGCTCTCGTTTAGTCCTTGAAATGTCCCCTGGATGGCGGTGCTTCTAAAGGAGGAATATATGATGAAAAGATGCGAGATGGTGGTACTTGGAGTGTTGAATAGGTGGACGAACGGACACACAGACAGACGCATGGACGGACGCATGGACGGACGCATAGATGACTGCACGGACGGGCGCATGGACGGACGTATGGATGACTGCACGGACGGATGGACGCATGGACGGACGCAGGAGCGGATGCATGGACGAAAGCAGGGACGGATGCACAGATGAACGTGCGGACGCACGAACAGACGCACGGACTGGGCGGATGGACGCATGGGCGGCCACACAGACGCACGCATGGATGGACAGAAGCAAGAACGAAAGGACGGGCGGATGCTTCGCCCCACTATCCATCATTCACTCCGTGGATAAGCTGCCATTTTTTTTTGGTTTTCCCCTCTGGCTTTTGCCCCTGTCCTCAAGTATGCAAAACCCAAGAAGGTCATTTGCCTTGGCGCTTTCCCTTTTAGCCATAAACGTTCCTTGCACTCCTGCTGGAACCTTTGCCAGTCTGTACATTATGAATGAATTCCCCAATACCACCTCTTTTCCTGCTGCCTTCTGTTCTATTACAATATTTCCACGCGTAGTCCGGATTGTTAGGTGGTTGTTCTATGTCCCTAAGATGTGTTTCTACAAAACCATATACCATCGGCCTCTCGTCTCTTAGCTGTTCTTGTATTTCTTCCCACTTCAGCCTATTCCTACCACCCTGCACGTTATTATACCGTACGTCTGAATTGCCTCGGCCCTCGTGGCTACGTCGATTTCTGCCCTGGACGCTACGTGTTTTAGATATTGGTGCCACTTTGGAATCGTATCTGTCTATACCACCTGCCCCCTTGGTTGTTTTCCTCGTTACTAGCTATTCTGGACCCCGAAGGGCCCGCGTGTCCCCCCAAAAAGCTACTGCGCGTCCTGTAAGTTGCCAACCACCTCATGACCTAGCCTCCCATCGAAGTGAATTCTGTCTCGTGTAAAATCACCTCACTTATGCACCTCTCTGTTTATTTCCACCACCTCAAAGCCTTTCTCTCTACTCATTCACCATATCTCTTGATTTGCGTTGACAACCGCTCTTTGTAGGTTGTCGTCACGCACCGGTACCTCCGGTATCGTGCATGTACCTGAGGAGAAGTGGCGCGCATGTAATCGACCCCTTTCGCCAGTGGGGTCGCTAGTCCTGCCGTATCTTCATTTAAGACATCGTTTAAACCGCCTGAAATTTTCGCGAGGTTTCGTCTATCAGCTGTAGTTTTGAGTTTTGCGTTCGCTTGCCTCATGACTGCTTCCAACTTGCGTCCTGGAAACGTCCCTACTGCAACCCTCTTGTAACCTCTTACCCTCTCTTTGATTGCTTCTGCGCATCGATTTAAATTCGAGTCCCCGGCGATTATTAGGTGCTGTGACTTTTCAACTGGAGTGTCCTGCACCTGGGGGTTACGTGCACCTGTGACGCCGGCGGCTTTGTCCCCTCCCAACCCCACCACTACTTCGCTGAAGCTGGGTCTTGCGACCATTGAACTGGCTGAACCTGTTTTTTTCCCGAACTTGCTTGCTCTTTCTTCTCCGCCATTCTGGTTGCCGGTGCCCTACCGTTCTCTCCGTCGGCCCCTCCTTTGTTCACCTTCGCTAGTGCCTCCTCGGCGAACCTGAGCCTTTCTCCCATAGCCCTAATTTTTTCTTGCTATGTCGTCAACGCATACTCCAGCTCGGTGATTCTTATCAGCAGTTCACTCTGGGCAACCATCGTTTTCTTCATTTTTTTTCCTCGACCTCACATTGCCTACACTTAACGTCAGTTTCCTCTTTATTCGCGTCTGCCCTTGCGTTCATTTTCAAACCCCCTCCGCATCATGAACATTTTACCGTTTTTTAAACCATTTTTTCGGCACCAATTGTTCCTATAAATTTTCCCACTCGATAATTAGAAATCACGTTGTACGATGAATCGTGCCTTACGGAAAAAAGAAAGTCTAAGGTCTAACACAAAAATTTGCGTGTTCGGTGTACATGCACCTCCCCCACAGAGTGGCAAGAGAAAAAACACAAACAAACAAAACACACACACGCACACACAAACAGGTGTGTTTCGTTTTGCTCATTTTGCTCTCTCATTTTGCTCATTACCTGGTGACTGACCCCCGAAAAAGCCGTACAATGTAAGAAGTGCTGCAAAGGTTTAAACTGCTATCTTATTAAATATAAAGGCAAGCTCGAAACATGAAAAGCCACTTATCTGTGCAGTATATCTGAAGCGCTCAAAAAACACGTCCATCCACCGTGCCAGTTTGAACCGCTGAAGCGAATACTGCAGAGCCATCTAGCAGTCTCCATTAAAACTAGAAGCGAGAGCACTTCTGCGCCGCAAGTGAGCGCTCCGAGTACTAGCGGCTGGTTACGGCAGTGGGGGCAGAAGCATCTACAATAAGGAGCTTCGCGCCTAAAGTTCCATCAACGGGCATCAAACCGGTCACAGTAACAGATGTCCGCAGTAACAGATGCCGAGCACCCAATCAGCGACCCCATGACCACCGACTCTAACTGTCTTACAAGCGTGCCTTTTAAATTTCGTACCTTTCTCTTATAGTGCTCTTGGTAAGCCATATGGTATTGCCCCCTTCAAGCGACAAATTCAATTCTTTACTGTGGCCTCTACGATTGGCACTGCAACGCGTGCTTCAACGCGTGCTTCAACGCCTCCGTCCCACTGGACGCATTTTCTATACAAGTGTAATTTTGCCAACGTCTTCACGCACGGCGAGGGGACACCTCAGCCAAAACTTTACCCTCACTCATAGTTTCCATCCAAATCAAAAATATCTTTCCGACGTGCGCCTGGCTCGCCTGGCTGTAATCGAATGCCTGGCTTACGCTCGCCTCGAGAAAAATCGCGGCAGCGCTGCTGGAGCGTCACGACGCGCTAGTGGTGTTGGACATGGTTGACCACGGTATTCAATCACACTTTGACATGCCGTGTGATGGTCACTTTAATGTAAGTTCTGCGTCACATATGTGACGCCATTCTGGCTATCACGTCTTTTTTCTGATTACGCTATCGCCTTCAACATCCACAGCTACCACAATGTTTTATTAAATCATTGATCATAGACGTTAGTCGTCAGGATTGATGTACAATCAAGCATCACCGTGGGTATATCCACGTGAAACGGTGCTATAACAGCCAAACAACAGGAAAGAGTTTTAGAATAGCGCACCGCAAGCCATTGCAGTGCGGTCGCTGCCACTGCGCATGCGTAGTAACGCTTGTCGCTGTTCGCGTTCACGGCCCGCCCGCAGAAAATCCGAAATAGCGTGCGGCGATCTCAGCCCGCGAGGACCACGAAAAGCTGTGTGTAGCTTCCGTGCATTTGGGTATCAGTCGGCGCGAAAGTCCCTAGAATTTTCTCTAGGGGGAGCAAACGCTATTCTAAAACTCATATGGCGGCCGCTATGCCCGCGATGCCCGCAGCACCTACAAACGTTATTCTAAATCTCCCTAGTATAACTTCGTGGAAACTCGCCTATATCAATGTGCGCTAAACATTCTCTAAAAAGGCATCTCCTACTTTCGTGTTATACCGATTCCTATCACGGAGGGATTTCTATCACTGAGGGATCCGTAGACGTCGTCAAAACATATGAAGTCACAGTGATTGGTGCAGGAACTTCGATATCACGTCACCACCTGCACTTTTTTCGCGTATTCTTGTGGCAAGCTTGTTAATTGGCATATTGTGAAAGAATTATTTACAGCAAAAAGAAATTGTTTTTTTAGTATTCCATTAATACTTCCGGTGCTAGTGTGCTAACGCGAAGGCTGTGGGTTTGTTCTCGGGCGCCGCTTTCCGGTCTCGATGAATGTCCGACCCTCTGCTTGTTCAGTGCACGTTGAAAGAACACGAAATGGTCGAAATTTCGTGAGTCTCCCTCTACGGTGCACTTTATAATCACATAATCGTCTTGCAATATAGAACTAAGACCTTGAAGGTCTTATTACATTACGAGGTCGTGTTATATTACAACGGATTATCGTGAAACAGTAATACAACGTCACGTACCTTGTTCATCCTTTTCGCCTGACACGCGTTGTGACGTACTGAAGACAACCTGCATTATGCTAGGGTGATTTTTGTTGTCGAATGAACTTCTGCGGGGCCTTCTTTGGCCAGAATATGTAAAATTTCCATAGAATTCTGAATTCTCTTAAGCGATTGCAGATAATAAAGCTTTGATTGACTAGGCTTAGTTTCTTTTAGGTAGTACATGTGCCTTCAAAGATGCCTACTTCCGTCATTGTTGTGGTGCTGTGAGACACATAATTATATAGGAATACACCTTGAATGCCGGGTTTAGCTTTGCAGCTTTATGGAGGGGGATCTTGTTCGCCGTGATTGTAGCGTAGTTACGGTGCTCGGCAGCTGACACCAAAGACTCAAGGGTCATATTGTCATATCGGGGTCATATCGATGGAGTCAAAATGCTTGGACCCCGTGTGCCGTTCGATGTCAATCAGCACAAAAGAATACTAAATGGCTGGAATTTCCGCAGCAATCAATAAAGGTGTGTCTTATTATCATGCATCGTGCTTTTGGCATGTAAAACCACAGATAATATTATATATTTTTATTTATTATTTATTTAAATACCCTAAAGGCCCGAATGGGCATTACATAGGGGGGGATAGAGTGGGGTTATGATCACAAGTACAGTACAGAACATAAATGAAGGCAGAGATGGTATACATGTCTACTGCATCGAGAAACTGAAAGTGCAATCCAGAAACGACGCCAAACAACAATAGATTACATTGAATGAAAAAAGGGGTTCACGCGAAATGCACTTTAAAAACAGTAAACAAGAACAAAAAAGCGCGATCAGTACACTCAACAACAGTGTGCAAAAAAAAAGAAAAAAATACAGAGAGAAACATAGAAGAAGAAGAAAAACAAAATAAAGATTTATGCGTCATCAAAGAACTTCAAGAAAGGTTTTGAGTGCATGTTGAAAAGATGATGAATCGGACAGTTCTGCGATGTGAGCAGGTAACGCGTTCTATTCTGCGATTGCAAGGACTAAAGGAGAGTTTTTATATCTTTCTGTTTTAGCGAAAATTGGTTTAACTTTAAAAGTGTGGTCTACCCGGGCAGAGATATGAGGTGGTGGAATGATATGAAGCTGGGAAAACGGCGTGCTACTGTGGTACAGCGAATGAAAAAAAGATAGTCGAGCCAACTTTCGGCGCATGGCAAGCGAGGGAAGATGAAGTGAATTCTTTAAAGAAGATAAGCTTTGGTAACGTGAGTACGAGGACGTGATGAACCGGGTTGCCTTGTTCTGGACAGATTCCAAAAGGTTAGTTAGGTTTGCGCCCTGAGGATGCCATATGATTGAACCATATTCTAGTGAGGGCCGGATAAGACAATTATATGCATGAAACCTGGTTTTCTTGGTGGCTAAATGTAGGCGCCTTTTGAGAAGGCCGAGTTTTTTAAGGGCTTTAGTAGATATGTATTCTATGTGGCACGTCCACTTTAAATTCGCCGTAAAGAACACACCTAAATATTTAAACGATTGAACTGAATCTATTGGTGTATCATTTATTTTGTAGTTAGCGGGAACTGTCTCGGGGGTAGGACTAAACATTATGTGTTTGGTTTTTTCTACATTTATTCCCATTTGCCAGCGGCTACACCATTCCTCTAGCCTAATAAGATTAGATTGTAAGATTTTTGTATTGTATGGATTAGATATTTCTCTATACACTACGCAATCATCCGCAAACAAGCGAATTGGTGATTTTAGGCTGCATGCTATGTCATTGATGTAAATCAGGAATAAAAGAGGACCTAACACTGACCCCTGAGGGACCCCAGATGAAACACGTGTTTGGTTAGAAATATGATTGTTTAACTTGACTGTCTGAAAACGATTGGTTAAAAATTCTTCTATCCATCGTGTTGTGTTTTGGTCGAGTTGGAGTTGGCGAATTTTTAGGAACAGACGTTTATGTGGCACGCGGTCAAAGGCTTTCGAGAAATCAACAAAAATTGCATCAACAGGACGGGACACGTTAAGAGAAGAATGAAGGTCAGTTACCAATTCAAAGAGTTGTGTTTGGCAAGATAGATCTTTACGAAACCCATGTTGGCTGTTTAGGAGCAGTTTATTCAGATTAAGGTGGTTCATTATATGCGTGAGTAATATGTGTTCGAGTAATTTACAACAGATTGATGTTAGTGAAATTGGCCTGTAGTTATTGGGAACTGTATTGTCACCAGACTTAAAAATTGGGGTCACTTGCGCTGATTTCCAATCATCTGGTATAAATCCTGAATCAAGTGATTGTTGAAAAATCAAACAAAGAAAGTATGACGAAAAGGGACTTGTTAATTTTAGAAGTTTCGCGCTAATTCCGTCTGGTCCGGGGCTAGTCTTGAGTGCCAAACGATCTATTGCGCAGGCTCCGCCATGCGTAGTGATTACGATAGCGGAAAACGGGTGTTGAACGGTTAGTGACGGCAAATCAAGAGAGCTATCTAGTGGTCGCTCAGCAGTGAAAACTTGAGAGAAGTAGGTGTTCAGTTTTTGAGCACATGCTGCAACAGGCTAGGTCTTGCCATCTTCACTTGTGATGGGTGGGGCAGAGTTGTTGTTCTTTAGATTAATAACATTCCAAAATTTTTTAGGGTCTGTTTTTAAAAGGTTTCGGAGCGTGCAATTGTAAAATTCATTTTTGGCCTTGCGAATTGCATACAGGGGGTTATTTTATATGTGCCGCTGACCTCAATAGTTTCAAGCTTGGAAGCATTTTTGATGAAGGCGAGAATGCTGTAGGCCCGTGTGCTAAGATTTGGGTGCACGTTAAACAGCCCCAGGTGGTCAAACTTTCCTGAGCCCTCCACTACGCGTCGTCTCTCATAATCATATGGTGTCTTTGGGACGTTAAACCCCACATATCAATCAATCGAGCTTGTTCAGAAAGACAACGTCAGTATGAAAGGCTTCAGTTTCGAGAGCATCTATTATGACTAAATAATTATTTCTGTAACTCTATAAAAACTTCACTTTGTTCATTCTTTGTTCAAACGTAATTTGGTCAAGGCGAGAACGCCACGCTTGAAGCCACGCGTTTTCCCTTTATTCGGGTCGCCGAACCAGTGAGCTGGGAAATGGTGTCTACACCCGTTCTCTGCTACAGCCGTCGCTTTGGTGGTTCGCGTGAGTGACCGGCTTTCGAAAAAGATTGATTGATTGATTGATTTGTGGGGTTTAACGTCCCAAAACCACCATTTGATTATGAGAGACGCCGTAGCGGAGGGCTCCGGAAATTTTGACCACCTGGGGTTCTTTAACGTGCACCCAAATCTGAGTACACGGGCCTACAACAGGCTTTCGAAAAAGAATCCTTGGACCTCGGGGGATCGCCCGGAGCGCTCCATATCCAGCGCTTTCCTTCCGTGTTTACGGCAGCAGCTGCCACTGGCGCTTCTCGTTCATTGATGCGAAGACGGACGGCAAACAGCAGATATTGAAATGTTGTTCAAAAATAAACAGTTGAACTAGTTTGGTTGAGCAGAACTCTCATTTTGCTCATTTCCTAGTTCGCTATTTGCGCGCTCACATTATCGTATACCCACTACACGAGATTTTATTGTATTGGATACTGTCTATTCGCATACGAAATGTTCTGGTGAAAAAAAAGAAAGAGTGCACAGCGGGAAGAATTTGAACGTAAACTGGAAGCGCGTAACCGAGCCTGGCAGAATGCGATAACGCGTAGAATGGGCGTCCGGAGTGACATTACGACTCGCGCCGCTCGCCCCACTGCTATAGTCGAGAATACTATACTTCTGGTTTTGTTCTTGTTTTCTATTTATTTTCTGTTAATCCGACTGTCTTGTTTATAGGATCTCGTGTTTTTTTGTTTTACATGTTAGAGGAGGAAGTATTGGTTTGAAACGGACGTTGTCGTTTTAACGCTGCATGTTAGACTAGCCAGAATAGATGGTTGAAACGTGTTTAAAAGGCGGGACAAGCGACGAAATAGGTTCTGCACGCTAGACATTGCGCGACGGGGTGAAGAATAAAAAATACTTTATTTTGTTTTTCAAGAAAACTGATGTACTGTCGCACCGCTGGTTAATTCTCACTCCTAGTGTTCATAAAATCCTGTATTTACTGTTCGTACGCGATGGGCGTGGCTTGTCGCTTTCAGCTTTTCGCTTCTCGCGAAATAAATGAAGCCTACTCAGCGTAAATGTTGACCTACTCGCCTAGAAGAGAGCTATGAAAGGCTCTCTATATAATATCAGCGAAGGTGAAATTTCTCGTACATTTATAGGTCTAAAAAGCAGTTAGGCTTTAGACATAAATAACGTGCATATTTAGGCCTATAAAATACGTTATTGAACATCTCGCACCCTTCCTCGCTTATCTATTTAACCTCGCCATTGAGTTAGGTAAATTTTCTGATGCAAAGAAAAAATGCAAGGTACCTGTTTTTATAAAGGAGGGAATAAAAATGATGCAAACAATTATAGACCAATATCTGCGATTCTACTTTTTTGAAAAAGCCTAAAAAAGTCTTGTTTTCTTGACTAAATCGCCTCTTCGACAAAATAAACTTACTCTCTGATGCGCATTTGGTTTTACGAAAGGACGTTCTACTAAGACAGCTTTATTGGCCCTAAACGAGTGTGTGCTACAAAACATTCAAAACAAACATATAACTCTCAGTCTCTTCATTAATTAGAGTAAGGCTTTCAATTCACTGAACCATAACATTCTTTTACTAAACGTATCAGACTAAGAGATCCGTGGTAAGCAGCTCAAATTATTTCGTTCATATCTCACCAACAGGAGTCAGTATGTGTATTGGCAGTCGTCGTTCATCTTTCCTTTTTGTAAAATGTGGCGTACCCCAAGGTAATATTCTCGGTACTCTTTTCTTTACCGTGTACATTAACGATATTGTAAGTATTGGTGCAAGATCGAAGTTTATTACCTATGCAGACGACAGCATTATCTTGCTCTGCGGACCTGGCGAAAAAGTTTTAGCGTCAAAATGTTATCACGCCCTTGAAAAACTTGTATTATAGTCTCATTCTGGCTGCCTCAAAATCAATCCAACGAAAAATGAGATACTTTGTTTTTCGATGCCGAAAAAAATTGGTTGACTTAAAACAAGATATTTCCTGTGAGGGACACAAGATTTAAATTGTTAATGAATGTAAAATTCTTGGTGTTGCATTCAGCTCGACCTTATCATGAGACACTCGCATCGACAATTTGTGCAAGAAGCTCTCCATGAGCACAGGAGCTATGTCGCATTGTCATTCTCTTCTACCACTGCCACTAAAAATGCTAATTGATAATGCACTCTTGGTGTCACATATTATTTATTGTAGTTTAATATGGTTGAGCGCTACACAACGCTACATCACGATAATTTACTTATACGAAAGCCGTGTGCCACATTGCCAATATCGACTACTTGTCTTTCACAGCATATTGTTTCGAGTCGTACAACGTTATGAAGGTACGTTGCCTGTACGCATTCCGTGTTATGCGTTCATTTCATGTGTCTTCGCCCACTGTCAAGCATTTTATCACTTCAGTCGCATCACTTCAGCGATACAGTAATCCACGCACCTATGATTAATACCACGTTTCCGTACTTTTTGTAAACTGCAGGCAGTCCTTTAAACACGACCTTCTCTAAATTCTTAATTGATAATAAGATATAGAGAAGCCCACGTTAACATCGGTACATCAAATGTTTTTTTAAGATCGTCGCTATGACTACATCATTAGGCTACAGGCAAAGGAATGTCTAACACAACATCTGCATCTTTTTTAATAAATTTTGTAGCGAACTCGCTACAAAATTCAGTGTTTCATGTAGTTGATGTTTATTTTCCTTTGTGAATTGTACATATTTACCCATATTCGATCTTTGTATGTATGCATGTATGTGCATCCGCCTATAATAAATAGGTGGAGCCTGTTGTCTTTCTCCTATCAATGTGTTTTTTGTATGAATAAAATACATTTTGTTATTATGTTTAATTACTATATTCATTGCTTGAGTGTTTATATATTTCGCAGTTATCTATTCTGATGACCTGTTACTATTGATACATTTTTATCTGATATGTTTCTATTCACCAAGTATGTATATCAAGGTTAGGTGCCACGTTTGCCTTTAGTCTAGCCCTGCGTGATCTTGGTTTTCGGGCCTCTGTCAAGCTGCAGCCCCACCGCGGTGGTCTAGTGGCTAAGGTATTCGGCTGCTGACGCGCAGGTCGCGGGTTCGAATTCCGGCTGCGGCGGCTGCATTTCCGATGGAGGCAGAAATGTTGTAGGCCCGTGTGCTCAGATTTGGGTGCACGCTAAAGAACCCCAGGTGGTCGAAATTTTCGGAGTCCTCCACTACGGCGTCTCTCATAATCATATGGTGGTTTTGGGACGTTAAACCCCACAAATCAATCAGTGTTAGTTGCCTTCCCTTAAATTTTCTGTTATGTTGATCACGTGGAGCGTCGAAGCAAGGTTACTCCTCCCACGGGCCATTTTGAAATACGGACACCAAATAATGACGATGCGAAGAGTAAGATACCGCGGCTCTCACGTCATGCAAGAAAAAGAAAACGTGAATACGTGCACCATACGGCTGATGAACCATGTGAATAAATTTTGTACCTAACAGTAGAAAAGGTGAAAAAAATCTTTGCTTGTATTGTTTTAGCGCGCGGAAACTCTCCTCCCCTCATGACTTTCTGTTTCGAGAACCAAATTAGACGGTTTGCCTACGAGAAAGCCGGAACGATAATTGTTTTCATGCAAAACATAAGACCAAAAAGAAAAGATGTTTCGTAGTTGATCTCCGGTAAACCCGCAGAGATTCGAAACCCGCAGGCGATTTCTTTTTCCGTTGCTGATGTTTAGTTTCTGTGACGTAGTAACGGAAGTCAGCATAAACGAGCCTAATGCCTCACGCGTGGACAGAAGGAAAGAACAAGTCACGCAGTGCAGCCGAGCTGAATCAACGAGAATCAGACAGCGCGAATGCTACGATGAAAAAAAAAAAACGGTCAGCCTGAGGCGAACCGTCCATTATTCTTATCTGTGCTACGTAAACACTGGGACGCAGCCTTTTGCGGACAAAGCCCAATCAACGGTTTCTTAATTGAAAGCGTTGTTAGCGTCCATTAAGCGTTCTAGTCTTTGTGCACAATGGTAGCACAAAGGAATATAGAAAGAATAGGCTAAATCAGCACAGAAGACACACGACACCGTCTAGCCGGGAAATTTGAAAGACGAGTATTTGCTTGGATGGCAAAATGTTTTAATGAAATTCTAAGCACCAGAGCATGCTTTTCGTCTTCCATTTCTGTAGTATGCAAATGAACTTTTCAGTCGAGAACGGGAAGTAAAAGAGGGACAAAAATGCCTTTGTTGAAAATTTAGTAATTGAAATACAGGGATGAAGTTAAAATCTTTGCTTCTTGTCGTGCATGCGTGTGGCATGCCTGACCTCATAACGGAAGGACAGCCATAGGTCTGCCTATTATTTTTCTAAACTTCAGGACGGATAAGATATTTTCAGTGTAACGTGGTTGTGCTAAGCGACACTCTGAAGCTCGTAAAAGCAGCGCAATTCGCCTCAGTGATCGTTGTGTAGAACCTGAAAAGCAATCGCTAACATGTCGTGGTTTCCTGTGTACTCTGAATGCGCGAAGAATTGGAAAATGTGTAAGGTAGGAACCTATAGGTACTGGTACATGGAGTGCTTTCTCTTCGTATCGCCTCCATAGCTGGTAGTTTTCTCATGTTCTACTAATCGCTGGTCGTAAAACATGTGGCCATGCATCATGTGGATGTGAAGGCGTCTAGCCAAGTTTTTATTTCGCCTTCAACACTGCCTACTCACTTTTATAGCGCACAAGAAGGCGTGGTATTTGTTTCTACGTTTGTTTCTTCTACTTTCCTTTCTCGTGTATTTTCTTTGATCGTAAGCTAAAAAAATCTTTTGTCTATCAGCATCCTCCTGTATTGTCGTCCACATACAACATTTTCTCTCTTAAGAGCTCCACAAGGCAACTAGACATGCTTGACGCAACTAACGCGCAGTAGTCGTACAACGGAACGTACTATTTCATTGCTCCAGCCATTGATAAAGTTTTTCATAGACCTACAAGAAGCCTCTCTTATGTGAAGATATATATGTGCGCGCTTCTCCCTGGTGTTCTGCGGTTCATGCTGCTCTTGCTGCTGACCTTATGTCTACTGTTGGTATGCCAGTGTCTTTGGCTGCTCTTAACGTTCCCACTTGATTGCACTGTTGAGGGGCTCAACTAATTAGGTGTCTCAGCTGCACCCAGATGACCATGAAGATAAAGCGCCTCACATAATGAATGCAACTAAGGCAGCGCGCGCTGGCTTACGCGATGAATGTGCTGGACATGGTGGAATGACCTTTCGGAGCATGCGATATACGTGAGTGCAATTATATTGATTGCTACTTTTGTGGAACTCCTCCATCACTACTTCGTACGGCCTTTCTCAGTTGAAGCTTCCTCTGTAAAAAAAGAAAAAAGAAAAAGACAATTTGGCGATACCTTTTTTAGATTCCTAGTCAGGTATGCTGTTTTACTTTCTATTCTGAGAGTTTTATTTCCTTTGTTCATATCGTGCCCATTTTATGCAGTTCAATTTAACATTTTGCTTGGTTGCAATAATTCTCTCACTAAAGATTTTCTTCTTTATGCTTTTAAAAATATTTTTAATTTACACAGTATCCCTGAAGTCAATGTGTGGAACACTTTGTGAATTATAGAACCGATATCAATTTGTCAACTTCGTGGTGCAGTGAACCTTCACTTGGAAGAGGGCCATTTGAACAAATATTTCAGAATAACGAAACTTTGGAAAATTCTCGGCGGTTTTGCCATGCATTCAATGCAAAAACTATCAGCTGAACACACTTCTGATTAGTGAATATTTCACTTGATTGAACTTCAACTGTGGACCCGAGTTCGCGTTTGAGTTGTGCCTGATTCTTCCCTCTCTGAAATCGCATATACATCACCGGCCATGCAACATTGCTTGTATACATGCATCATCGTAGAGACAAAGCGGCCATGCGGCAGACTAAAACGATACACGTGGGCTTGAGCTGCACGAAGCTATCATATTTGGAAATGCTTCTATTGTTTCCTCGAAACCGAAAAAAATGTCCCATAGAAGTTGTAATGGCTGATACATGCTCGAATTCTGTAACTGTTTATGAGGTATAAAGATATATAGGAAAGTTGCAAGTCCAGCTGTCACAGCAACCAGTGCCAGAGGCAGAGCACAAAAATGAGACTCTCTTGATAGCTTTGTCTCTTCTTTTACTTTAACGACATTGGTGCAAATGAAGATCACAGAATCGTTGCCAAATTAAATGTACTTAACACGTTTGACTTCATTTCTACCATCTCTCATGCTGTCCTACATTCTAGTCAATATTTATTTTAGTGCACGTTTAGTTAGGTAAAATATTTTCATGGGTGCTTTGAAGTTCACTCATTTGTGAGTTCACTGAAGCAGAACAAACTGTCCAGTTCTGTCAGTGTTCTTCGCCAGCAAAACGTGTGAAAACTGACGGGCAGCCATAGCATGCCGAATGGGTCAAATAAAATACTGCAGTCATTTTTTGAAAAGCCGAAGCGACTGATGTACTCTTACAGTAATAATTTTATGAAAGATCGTCGTGATGTGTTTTTGCCAAGCGCAAGCTTTCTCCCAGTATTGTCCGCGAGGGCCTTCACTGGAGAGGCCAGCGGTACGATCGTTTTGACGTCACAGATAGGATAGTGGTTGCGAAATACGATGCAAGTGGTGTCACGAAGCTTTGCTTTCGTGACACTATTCGCATGGTCCCCCACGGCTGCACCGGTTCTTAGTCGCGATTTTGCGGTGCGAATTTGTGGGGTCTCAACATGGCGAGAACCACGCCATGCTCTTGAAGTGAAAGGACACAGCAGACACGGTCGGAACAAACCTAACAACATACATTTATTTAACTAATTTACAACGCCGAATCATCCGCCGAATCAATATATCAGTCGTTATCAACACGCTAGGACATCCGTACTTAATATTACCATACACTCCATGACAAACACAATAACATGACAAACACAATCAGACGACAAACATACAATACCATGACAACCACAATAAAACACCCAAGGCGTCGCCAACACTTGAATTACCACGAGGGCCCCCGGTGTGCAGGCCGCGGTACCACGCGCCGAAGACCCACGCTAGAGACAACCGTTGGCAGCAACCGCCATGCGCAGAAGACTCGCTCCACTCTCGCCTGCCACCAAGGCTTGCCTTCCGCCAGGGGTCACCGCCGGTGCTACCACTCTACCAACCGTGGTGATGATAGTGGTACGGATGGATGGATGGATTAATATGGCTGTACCCTTTAGATCGCGCGGTGGCTAACGCCACCAAGCCGTAATACTTAGTGAACCAAAAAACTAGATTTTTTTAAATGGTGAGATTGAGGACTAGTATTTTGCAGCGAAGGGTTTAATTTTCAATCGTGCCTTGACTTTAGCCACCAATCAGATAACCTTTTTCTCAACACGAACACAACGCCACCCATCACCCGGTGGTTGTAACCAGAAATGCGGCTTGTGGTTGAGGCACGTGTGCTGTGCGGCGCAAGCAACTTTACAGGGGGTGTAAGCACCCCCACAAATTAGACAAGAGAGTGCTACCAGGAAGACCGATTTATAGTTTGCTTGCCCGTATTATCATGTCTTACTGCTTCTTCAAGCAGCGAGCTTCAAAACAAAGAGAAAAACGCATGATGTCTACAGCAAAAGCACAGGAAATGCGGTGTGCTAGCAGACAACACAACCCGGCATCCTATGAGTGACGTCATCATGTAGGTGGCGCCACGGATGTCCTCGAGTCCAATAATTTAAGCGTTTTCTATTATTCGGTTTCGTTTCCAGTATTGCTGCACGTAATCACGAGGGTTTTCTTTTGCTGCGTACGCGACTACCTTAGTGGTAGCTATACTCGTGGTCAAACCAAATGCAAGAAAAAATTTTATACTTTTTACAGCATACCATGTGACCATTTCGATAAAAATGTTCTGCGAGGTTTCGATGTAAAAAGGTAATGTAAGGTTGGAAAAAAGCCATGCAACCATAAATTTTATGAGTGACACGCTGAGTGGTTCAACCCTTCGGGACTAGCTGTCATGAATGCTTATTAGTAAATATGCTACCGCTTGATATTCAGAAGTAAATTAACGTCTATAGATACCCTAAAACTTCATTGCCTAACAGTATCATCCAAGCCTTTCATGGCAGATGTTTAGTTTGTGCAGTTTGTAAATACATAAATTTTCGCGCACCATTTTTTTCAGCTTGCTGTTTTTTATGTTGAACACTCTCATATGAAAAAAAAATGCAAAACACCAGAGTACGCCACGTGGCCGCAATAAAATAAACAATATTAAGCTCATAAGAAACTCCTTGTGATTGTAATATATCGCAAAATAGCTATTCCCAGAGGAAATCAGAATCATGTCACACAGCTCAATTTAATTGTGTGCTTAAGGAGCTGTGCTTTTTCACATGAAACAAGCCCCTGAAATTCAGCACAAGCTCTAGACAGGCTCCACCGGAATAAAGTCGGCACACGTAAGCGCAGATGGACAGTTGCGTGTTCAAAATCAGGACAAAAAAGAATGTCAGCCTCTGATTGCAATGAGGGGCTCTTGATGATTTCGAACTTCCAATATTGATCTAGGGCAGTGGTACTATCTTTGCGGTGCTTGTTTACAAGATTTATTTTTTATTAGGACCGTGTGCTCTAGCCGAAATTCCGTATCACCCGCAACAAAAGTAGAAACACATTTGTAAAAACGAGGAAGTATAAAAGCGCGGTCAGTTGAATGAGGATTGCGAAGAATGAATGAGGATTGCGATATCTTCCCCAGAGACGCCGCCTTTATTAGCCGCTCCTACGTCGCGGAAAGTTTCTCCAGCGCCAGCTTGGCTTTTGTTTGAAATTTATTTCATTCGTACGGGCAGGACTGATTCCTTTATTTCACGGCGAAAGCTATCATGCTCACTGTACAATATTTTCGTACTTCTTTGCTTTTTTTGTACCCCGAGACATTTATTTATTATTTCCTTAGCCTCGACTGCTGCAACCAGTCGAGCGTGCAAAGCCTAAGCTCGGCTGTTATGGCCTAAAAAATTTCGAGTGCTTTTTCGAGACCGCTGAGCGTGGCGAGAGAAAGCGAGAGCCTTAAGCTCAACAATAGATACCAAGTTCTGCGAGATTGCTTGCGTGCCTTCACATATCGTTCCCGCCAGATGTAGGCCTATATATTGAACGCTGCGACGGCACGCAGGCCTGGCTTCACTCGCAAACGGCAAGGCATCATATTGGGTAGCTTCAGTAAAAGTGGACTCGACGATGCCGAATGGGATTACGGCAACTTGGCTAACCAAACGGAGGCGAAATTGACGGCAAAATGAAACGAAAGAACTTCAAATGTGGCCTCGCGGCTTTGTTCTTCCTCTTAATAAAGGCGGCCGTCCTCGTGTGCTCGTATATAACATTATAGGCGCAACACGTCTACTTATGGTGTGAGTGATCACGCCAGAACAGAGACCGCGCCGCGGTTAGTGAGTCTCATATTTCCTTTAAGCGAAACGCCACTCATTCGTGGTGTCCAGATCGCTCGCTTCCCGTTTTGCTTTACGGCACCAGCTTTTAGAACGCAGGCGTAGACTGGTGAGATCAACTTCTCGTGACGCCAGAACAGCGCCGTGAAAATTGTCACGAAAGACTCATAAGCAAATAATAAAATTGCCTTATAGAAACATACTGGTGGTCCTATAGTGATTGGGTGTGTAGGATAGATTATAATGATCAAGTTGAGTGAGGAATTCGCTTTGTTAGCTCTTCGGCTAGTTGACTTCTTGTATTCGTCATCACTATCAGCTTGAATACGTCCACTGCAGGACAAAGGCCTCTCCCATGTTCCACCCGTCAACTTGTTCATGTACTTGCTGCTGCCACTTGACACCCGCAAACTTCTTAATCTCATCTGACTTCATAACTTTCTGTCTCCCCCTAACCCACTTGCCTTCTCTGAAAATACAGTCAGTTGCCCTTAATGACCAGTGGTTATCCCTCCTACGCGCTATATGCCCGGCCCATGTCGATTTCCTCTTCCTGATTTTAACTATGATATCCTTCACCTCGGTTTATACTCTGATTCACTCTGCTCTCTTCTTGTCTTTTGAGATTACACCTATAATTTCATTTTTCTTTCCATTGGTGGCTGCATCATCCTCAATTTAAGCTGAACCCTCATTGCATGTCTCCAGGTTTCTACTCCATAGGTGAGTACCGGCAAGGTACAGCTGTTATATACCTTCCTCCTGGATAGTGGTAATCTAGCAGTCATCATTTCAGAGTGCTTGCCGAAGGTGCTCCTACCCATTCTTATTCTAGTGACTTCAATCTCGTGGTTCAGCTCCGCGGTTATTGTCTGTCTTAAGTAGACGTAGTGTTTTACAATTTCAAGTGGACTATTAGCTATATCAAAGCACCATTCTTTTCGGGGTTGTACATTACTTTTATTTTCTACAAATTAATTTTAAAACCTGCCTTCTCCCCTCCTTGTCTAATTCAGTAATCATGAGTTGCAATTTGTCTCCTGAGTTACTCAGCAATGCAATGTCATCGGCAACAAAGGTACTCTCATTTAACTCTTATCCCTAACTCTTCCCATTATAGGCCTCTGAAAACCTCTTGTAGGCACGCGGTGAATAGCATTGGAGAGACTGTGTCTCCCTGCTTTACACCTTTCTTGATTGATATCCTGTCACTTTTTTGAAGAAGCACTATGGTAGCAGTCGATCCCCTGTACATTTCTTCCAGGATGATTCCAGGTTTCCAGATTTCTTCCAGGATATGCTTTGTTAACGCCCTGATTGCACAGTGTCTGCTTGACTGCTGATATTTCTAGTAAATCAAATGCCTTCTTGTAATCTATGAAGGCTATGTATAGTGGTTCGCTGTATTCTGAACATTTTTATTACCTGATTGATATTATGACTGCGGTCGATTGTTGAGTAGCCTGATTTGGGTGCATGTGACGCACAATATTTGTCGATGTGACGCATATGTGCAACAGTCGTTGTAGTTATCGGCACGGCTCTATTAACAGCGCAGAGTATACAGTACATATACCCTTCATTTAAGTTGAGAGTAAGGAAAACAGTGACGTCACCTTCGGCGTTAGGAGCTCACTGGCTGCGTGCGCTCAGTTGTGCGTTCGCGTCTTGCACGTGCTTCTTTCTGTACTTTCGCCAGTCCCTCACTTGGCGTTCTCCTCTGCTTCCTCCGCTACTCTCCTCTCGCTCCGCGTTCTTTTGCGCCAATGCCTTCTGACACGAATGTGTGACCGCATCCCATTTGAGTGAAACATTGTGTTCGTTCCATTAGCATATTCGGTCATTCTAGTAAAGCAGGCGGCGCCATGTAGCCATGCTCCGAAGCTGTCACCCGGTGATAAAACTGCGATGCAGTTCGGTCTCTCAGTAGTCATAAACCAATGAACGCGTCTTCACGCTCTGTGACGCTGACGTAAACGCTGGCGACATCACCGTCTCGTCCACTATTTCTACCTTCCGCTACGCCGCCTATAGTCGCTGTAATGATCGAATACAGTTGATATGAATGTCGATCAGCAGCTAGGGTCCTAGCCGAATCAGTGCGTTCACACAGCCTATAGAACGAAGTGAATGCTTAGCAGATCGCAGTTTCAGTAGGTGCTCTCTTTTTTCACCTAATTTTAAGTGAACTTCGCGAACATCACATCCGTGTCCGTCGGTGATGGACGTGGACCCCCATGGACGTCCTCCAGTTACGGCGGCGTCGGCAATGGCCGCATCCAAGAAGCGTACGGAACTCTACAGCGACTACGACAGCGAGGGCACTCTTTTTTACTCAATGAGCAGCGAAGAGCCTTCGGACGACGACGATTTTAAGCTGGTGCTGAGCCGTAAAGCGAAGAGGCGGAACGTCAGAACATCTTCGTCATCGAGTACGTTGAACGACAGAGTGCCAAGGAGACCTGTGACAAACACTATCATTTTTGTCCCTGAGGTACCGGACGGTAACATGAAGCGCCTCAACAGGCAATCTGTTTCGGTGATGCTGGAAGGACTCGTGCCAAACGAGATCACAGACATCAGAGTGAACACGCGTAAGAACGTATTGGCCATCGACGTTTTGCATGCTGCGGCACTTAATGTACTGCGCAACGTCAACGAGTTGGGGGGAATGAAAGTTCGCTCCTACATTCCTATGAGCTCTAACGTCGTCACTGGAGTCATCTACAATGTGGATACTGCCATTCCCAGCTCCCACTTTGATGTTCTGGTCAAACCGGCAAATGAAGCCAGCGTCATCACAAAAGTTGTCCGTTTGGGAAACTCACGCTGCTTGAAGATCATGTTCAAGGGCGACTCTCTTCCTTCACACGTAAAGGTGGGCCATTTTCGGTATTCAGTGCGACCTTTCATACCGAAGCCCTTACAGTGTTATAAGTGCATGAAGATGGGCCACGTGAGAACCGTATAAGAAAATAGGACGGTGTGTCCTCGTTGCGCGGAAGCCCATTCTGCGGATGACTGCGAAGCAACTACCCTCAAATGCTCGAATTGTCATGGGTCACATGCAGCTTCGTCAAAAGAATGCCCCAAAATCTAAAGAGAAATAGCGGTATTGAAACAGATGGTCAGAGACAATTCGTCGCATCGAGAGGCTGCCAGGACCGTCCGAAAGAGGCGTCATCGTCACCGCAGTTCATCAAAAAATGCCGCAGACGCTGCATCGAAAGCACCACTCCACCACCCTTCTCTTCCACCGCCCTTGCCTCCCAGACCGAAGGTGGCCAGCGCGGTCAACAAACCAATGAGCAGCACTGTTGCAGATGAATCAGTTTGGTCTTCATTGCCGAAATCACAGCCACCTGCAAATTCCAAGCGCACATCGACAGTCACATCACTCCAGCCAGCCGCTGACAAGCTGCCTGAGGAGGACACAGAAGTCATCAGAATGTTCCGAACACTGCTGGATGCCATGCGAAAGTTGTGCAGCAGCCTGAAGTGTCCACTCGCTCAGAGTGCACTACAAGTACTGGATGCTCTAAGTCCAGTATTTGTAAGTCTCCAGTAGCAACCATGGTTCGACCAATTTTCTCCTTCCGCAACGAGGTCCGACAAGCGTCGATAATGCATTAGAACGCGAGAGGCCTGAGCTCCCGCATCTCTTCATTCCGTCAGTATATATTCATGAATCGTATTCCTATGATAGTTATATGTGAACCAAACGTGCAACAACCTCCTAAACTATCAGGGTATGAATCTTTCGTTTCTTCAACGTGCGAGGAACGCAGCAAGGTGGTTGTTTACATCCGCACAGATTTCACATATGTGCGTCATGCAGTTCAACCGCATGATGACAATCAATATGTCTGCTTACGTGTTAAAAAGGAAAAAGTGTCATTCACACTGATTGGTGTCTACATATCACCATCCGGACGATTTGAACAAGACCAACTACGAGACATACTGACAACAACTACGGGCCCGTGGGTTATACTGGAGACTTCAACGCACATCACTTAATCTGGGGTAGTTCGACGATCAACGCTAAAGGAAGAAACGTCGTGTCATTCGCTTCCAAGCATGACCTATGTTTCTTAAATGATGGCAGTCCTACATACCTGCGGGGCCTTACGTACAGCAGTTGCCTCGATTTGACTCTGGTATCCAGAAACGTCCGGTCGCAAGTGCACTGGTTTTCAGACATCGAAACGCATGTGAGTGACCCCATTCCAACTTATATGCGAATAAGGGGTCTTACAAACTCCTTTCCTAAGACCACAATACGAAGAATTGATTGGTACAAATTTCAGCGACTCATAGGAAAATACATGCCGTGAAGACCCTGACCAGAACTTGGAGGATGTCATCAAAGAGGCAATGAGGGAAGCTTCCTGTCTCCTCCCGTTCACCGGCAAGCGTTCAGATTTCGACGTTGAACTGGAAAAACTGTGCGCGCTTCGCCGAAGGGCGGAAAGAAGATACAGGCGGACGAAAGCAATATGCGACTTGAGGCTGGCACGACGCATACAGAAAAAAGTCCAACGACGTTTAGACAAACTTGAACAGGAACGCTGCAAATCATTCTGCGAATCATTGGATCCCCGAAAGCCGTTGTCACGGATCTGGAGCACTATTCATGGCCTGCGCTCGACTCCCCAACAAAGACATCCTTTCATGGCTTTAGCCCCACATTCAGGCCACACCCAACTTGAAGTGGCAAATAAGTTTTGTACGCGAATCGCTGGTGTGTCCGCCTTGTCCGCTGGCACCATTAGGAGTGTTATCCCTGAACTCCGCATCTACGAAATGGACAATCTTTTCACTATAGAAGAACTTGACGCATCTTTGGCGGCTTCCCGACGATCATCTTCACCAGGACCCGATGGCATCACCTACGCCGCTCTAGCCAACCTTCAACAGGAGGCAAGGGGGCAGTTGTTAAGCTATTACAACCACTCATGGCTTGTGGGCAATGTTCCCCTGGATTGGAAGATAAGTCGACTTGTGCCACTACTCAAAGCAGAAAAGTCACCATTTGATTTGACATCATTTCACCCTGTTGCCTTCGCAAGTTGCGTAGGAAAAGTCATGGAAAGGATAATACTTACACGCCTGAAATAGTACCTCGAGCGTTACAGTGTATACCCAAACTGCATGACGGGTTTTCGGTGAGGTAGGTCATCTCTTGACAACGTGATTGATCTCACAACATTTATCCAGCAACAGAAGAGCCTCAAGCGCATACCACTGGCACTCTTCCTCGACGTCAAAGGGGCTTATGATAACGTAACACATAAAACCATCCTAGACTCGTTGGAAGCTGTTGGAATCGGTGGTCGGATGTTTCAATGGATCCAGGATTATTTGACGAGAAGGTCCTTTTTTGTACAAACCTCTGATGGACCTACCACTAATTACTATACCTCCCGTGGCGTCCCTCAGTGCGCCGTATTAAGTCCCACTTTATTTAACCTCGTGATGGTAGGACTTCGTGAAATTTTGCCAAGTACTATCCTCATATCCATATATGCTGACGATATTTGTCTATGGACTTCGGCTGTAGCTCTTCTACAAGTACGTGCAAGAGTCCAGCAGGCTGCCACCCTGACATGCTCATATCTCCGCAAGCAAGGTCTTTTCGTCTCAACGGAGAAACGTGCATTGGTTGCGTTTACTCGCAGAGCCATGACACAATACCCCGTTACCATCAATGAACAAAATATTCCATACCAGAAGAATCATCGCTTCCTGGGTGTGAGTATTGACAGGGACCTTTTGTGGAGTGCCCACTGCAATTACCTGAAGAGAAGGCTAACTACCATCGTCCGTATAATGCGGTTCCTCTGCGGAAAATCTTGGGGCGCATCGATAAGGTCAATGATGCAGCTATACAGGGCACTATTTCTGGAATTTTGGCGCAACAGCTTGCCGTTACTGACAAGTACGTGCAGGACGAACATCCGCACTCTCGAAAGTCTGCAAGGACAAGCACTACGCGTGTGCTTAGGATTGCCGCGATGCACCTCAACCTACGGGGCAATTATGATCGCAAGAGAGCATCCAATTCGAACATACATCACAACTGACAATTTGAGAGCCCACATAAGACACCTCTGCCGAGTTCCTGGTCACCATGTTGCAGCGTTTCCACTTCAAAGACCACACGCGATGTTTTCAAAGATTATTTCTGCCCATAGAGAATGCCTTCCTTTTGGCTTCACTCCAGCAAAAAGACCAGCGTCACCCCCGTGGTGCCTACAACAACCACTGGTGTGCCTACAACAACCACGGGTGTGCCTCACTATTCCGGGAATAACGAACAAGAGCCATCATTCAACAGTGGTCCTACGACAGGTGACATTGTCGCTACTTAACGAAAAATACGGCCAGAGGACCCAAATTACACCGATGGATCGGTCTCGGCTGACAGCTCCACAGGTGCTGTTGTCATCCCGGCGTACCAGGTCACTATAAAGCTTAAACTGTCGCATAGGACAACATCCACAGCAGCGGAGCTTGCCGCCTTACGTGCTGCTATACTTTATATCGCGGAAGCCCAACCTCAAAAATGGGCTGTGTTCTACGACTCCAAGGCATCCCTTTAGAGCTTGCAATCAGCTTTACAACAGAGGGAGCATCAACAACTAGTGAGTGAAATAAGAGGACTGATTCACGAAGTTTTATCGAAAGGACATGACTTGGTGTTACAGTGGTTACCGGGACATTGTGGTATTGTCGGTAATGACCTTGCTGATAATGCTGCCCGATCCGCCCACGTGGACGCCCAGACAACCCCAATTCCATTGTCGAGAACCGACGCTGCAAGGGGCCTTCACTCGTTCGCTAACACCATGTCGAAAACTTGGCTGAGTGACCCCAGTGTCAGGAACCGCCACCTACATAAATTGGACCCATTGAGAAAGCTTCAAGTTCTATCGGACCTCTCCCGCCAGGATGCAACTTTACTGTGCCGCCTGTGGTTAGGAGTGGCTTTTACAATGGCGTACTCCTTTCGCATAGGCATGGCGGATAGCTCCCGATGTGAATCGTGTGACACTGACGAGACAATAGAACATCTACTGTGTTCATGTGAACGTTTTGCGAGCGAACGCAACTTGCTGCGCGAAACGTTAGAGACACTAGACAGCAGACCTTTTTCCGAAGAGAAGATACTTGGCTCAATGGCTCTACGCGCCGCTGGCCAGCAAAGCGACGCGGGCATTGTTAAGTTTTCTAAAGACGACTGGACTACGCGACTGCTTATAAGCGTGCAATGGACAAGGTCACATCTACACACACGTTACTCTTCACTTCTCTCTCTCTTCTCCTTTAATCCCCTCACCCCTTCCCCCAGTGCAGGGTAGCAAACCGGACGTGCGTCTGGTTGACCTCCCTGCCTTTCATTTCTTCCCTTCCTCCTCCTCCTCCTCCTCCTCCTCCTCCTCCTCCTCCTCCTCCTTCTCGTCCTCCTCCTCCTCCTCCACACAGCCTATAAGTTTGCATGTAGGGTCCTCACTGCACTTCATGAAAGCGATCTCCGTTATCGGGCCAGAAGCAGCCCAAAGGTCATTTACTTTTTCCATCGCTGCGTCAGCATCAGCTACACAAAAAAAGCAGTCCACCGACGAGCGATACACCGACGTCCACCGACGTCGATCTCCGAGACCTCGCACTATGTTCTTGAGCATCAATACATCTACTGCGAAGAAAATGAAAAAAAAATTGCTTTGACCTTGAAGTCGTCTTATGTGACTGCGTAAAGGATCGGGTGAACTTTTGCCGTTACTTCTTGGGGTCAGTGCAAGGACCGTTTGAAAATGCGCAGGGAGCTTGCCCGCACATAAAATAGAAAACGGTGGAGAACATAACCTTATCTCTCTGAAAAGTAATCCTTTCGCTGAGAACTCTACAATAGTGTCCATGATATACTGCGTGGTGAATATACAAAATGCACTCTACATGTATGATTTCGAACACCGAAAAAAAACTTACTTTTAAACCTACTAACTTAATTTTTTGTAATGAATATGCAGACGACGCGCGAAATTTAACCTACACTAAAAGACACATTGCTCTAGTGAATAAAGGTGAGAGAACGCTAGAATGAAATGTGAACCTATATATAATATAAATCAGAAGTGATGCATTGTTAGTGAAACCACCAAGTTTTAACTTCGACAGATACTGCAAGATTTTGTGTTAACGCCACACTGTTTATTTATGTGGCTATTGAGTATTTTGGTTTGGTTACGCTTGTCCCCATTCTTTTTTTTAACATCACTGTTTATATGTGCATAAGTGATTCTTGATTATTTGATTCTGCCTGTTATGTTAGGTCTTGAGTGTTTGCTAAGTTGCATGTTCTGTGTTCTCTAGATTTTTTTTTATGCTCGGAAATTTTGGAGCCTATATCTCTACTTCTGATAGATGTCAGATGTGTTGAGCAGCCAGTGCCTTAATTTGGCGCCAACATCTGCTTGCATCATGTCAATTAGGAAGCGATTAAAATAAACATCAGAGCATAAACCTATATTCGAAACAACGGAGATAACCAAACTAAACAAACACATGCATAATTTTATCTCTTGTGATGTAACGAACATCAATTAAGCAATTCAGAACCACACTGTATTTTGAAATTCTCATTTATTTTTCGCTATGTAAACACACTTACTATTGTAGTTACCAATGTGAAATCATGTTTTCTACTCCTGCTGTCGACCGTGTAAGAGAGAAAAGAGACCAGGAGCCTTGTAAAAGAACTGTACGCGTTTATTTGGTCTTAGAAACACCCGAAGCATTCAACAAGATAATCTATAAAAACATGCTTACTTGGATCCTATAGCACCTAACGTAAACAGCCCGGTCACAGGCACAATCTGAGCCATTTCCTCCAAAGCCAGGCGAACGGTTATGGTTGAGCGCACAAACCCGGAGGCCGTTAAATGAAACTGCGAAGGGTTCCCCTGTGTGCCCACGCGTAGCCTCCTCGGTATTTGGCGTAGATGCTCGTTTCGAGCCGTGCTCCAGTGGCTGCCTGTGTTCTATTAGTTTCGAAACAGCCCTAAAGCCAATTCTTAGCCCTTCAGACGAAAAACTGCAGGGTGCATCGACTCTCTGACTCTTCCTACCGCCCCCCTCTTTCTGGTTTTTGTTGCCCTGATTCTCACTCCATCAAGCGAAGCGTACTGCGACTTGTTTCCTACAACATAACATCCGCTTGTTGGTACGTCCTTATTAATAGTTTCCCTGGCTATAGTTCATGTGGTTGTCGCATGCTTTCTACTTCAATAATTATTCTTAACAATCCTATACAGACTAAATGTAGTTTGAGAACAAGGCGACGAAGGCCCTCTGAAGATTATTGAAAAGGAAAGACGCACACGGGTGGCTATAAACAGAAAGCGATATTGGAGCAGGGTTGACTGTAACTCTGTGCGCTCCATTTTTATCTTATTTTTATTCTGTAGACATAGGTCTTTTAATTTGCCCCATTTCTTGACCGAGGGCAGGGTAGCATACCTGTTAATCTAGACTGGTTAACGTTTAGGCTGCCGTCTCTCTCCCTCTTTTATAACGCAGATTTTAGCCGTTCGTTTATGCGCGAAGTATATATAGTGTCGCCGTCGACGTAGCAGACAAAGTGCATGAGGACGAAAGAGAGCTAAGGTCGTGCGCAGTGGAAGATGAAAGACAATGATAGCGAACATAGGGTGAGGAGAGAACGACAGTAAGGCGAAGGCAGGTTTTGCGGTGCCACGACAGTGTGTGTCGTCGTGCGTCGGCCATTGTCGAACGTGTCTACGCGCTGTCCTCCGCGTGGTCTCTTGGTTAGCGATGCAGTCGCGCTGCGTTCTGTCGGTGGCGGTTGATTTGAAATGAGCCTCACGAAATTGATCGCGCTGGTCACGCTATTCACGGCGTTCCCCTCTTAGTGCAAATCGTGTACTTGCATACAAGATAGTTGGAGCCAGTTCTTTCCTGAACGCTGAGCGCCGGCACTGATGGAGGTGCGTCGTCCGTCACTGCTGCTAAACGAGCTGCCCGAGCAGAGACTCAACGCCGCCAACGCCAGAATTCAGAAGTGTGGACCACCAATGCAAAATCATTTGCCTCATGTTTGATTCTCGGTATTTATTTAACATATGCATACACAGATACATGGCTGAGGACATGTGAAAAAAAAAAGAAGCTACTCGATCACGGCTTCACAAGGCTTCTGTGTCTCACGTATACATGGCTATTTCTGTATGCTCAGAACAGAAATACAATATCGTATTGTTATCATGCGAACAAGTCATCGCATAAAAAAAAAACACACCAAGAAGAGCTGTGCTCAGAATTTGCGTTGGGCGCTATCGTAATTGTTTGTAACTTTACCTCGTTTCCTCTTGCCGTAAGTTACACTTAATATATATAACCTTGCACTAATAAAAAGAAACAGAAGCGGATGAAGAAACAGCAGGGTGCAGGGGGCCGATAAGCTCATGCCTTAATTCTTTGAATGCCTCGCCCTTAGCCTTCTGTTACCGCAGCACCGTTTCCTCGAGCAACTCTATGAGAACTTCAGCGCACTCAAAAGGAAACATGGTAGAGGGAAACGGCAGAGTTACTAACCAGCTGAGAGCGACCTAAGCATACTGAGAAAGGCGTTGGGTAGATCGAAAGTTACATGATCAAGGGATTTTTTGTGCTAGAAGTCTAAGACTTGTTCTGGGAGTGTTAGCCAATGCCGTCACTAACGGCCTTGGCTTTAGCAGCGCACACACATCGTGCTCGTAGTGTTAAGCATACGCAGTCATCATGCATCGAAGAAATCATCTCTTTGAGAGCACCACAGCAATTCCTCCCGTTTATGCGGCTTAGATCACTTTGGTTTGTTTATGAAATGACATTGATGACGCAGAAGGTGATGAGACTCAACAGGAAAACTGTAGTATGATACTGACAGTTCTTGCCAATAGCTCTATTATCACTGATCGTGTGCGAAAATGTGGTATTTTTACGACCGGAATAACGTCACCAATTGTGCTTTTTTCTGTTATTTTTCTTCCTTTTCTCCTTTTTGTTTGTCTCTGCACAGTTTCTCATGTCAGAAAACTTGTTTTGCCTCACTCACGAATCGTGCCCGCCCAGCAATTTGCTGCTGTCTCTCCGAAAGGCCTCGAATTCCACGAAACGTTATTTCCGAATATTTAAACGAAAATCTGCATTCTCGATACGATAGCCGTGTCCAGTAACGTTAAAGAAAGCTTTCCGAGTAGGATGAAATGTGGCACCGACAACGTTGGGGACCAAGTTGTCGAAACAATGTGCTCGACTCCACGGCTTTTCTGTGTGACGGTGTCGCATTCACTTCGCTTTGAGATGTCGCTTGCACCTAACAAGGGGCTAGTAGCGCGAGCGTATGCATGGCTATAGTGTTTCACGCTACGCGCTCTATTTCGGAGAACTCCTTAGCAATGTGACACTGGCACGAAAAAGAAAGCTCAAATCTCTGGTGCACTCAACTTTGTGGAAACGAAAGCAAAGATAAGCTGAAAAGTGGCGAAAACAGTGCAGTTATTCATAGAAGAACAATATTCAGGCGCGAGCGATTTTAAAAGAGATAGCGGAAAAAAAAAAGAGACAAGAAGATGCAACAAAACACGCTCGTCGGATCGGTAGTGTCCTGTTACACGTATTTGTCTTTTTTTCATGGTTGGGTCCGCTGTTGTTTCAAACTGTTGAAAGCTGTGCCTCGCGTCTCAGAGTCATGAATTCACGTGCTTGATTTTCATATTCACGCCTGTATCGTCTTACACGGCACCAAAAAAGGCCACCCGGAGTGCATCTCTTTTCAGTTCCTGCAAAGCTGTTTTGAGTTGCTCCCGCATTCGACCAACATCTATAGCAAACAGGAGTATGGGCGAAAATTTTACATGTTTTAATAGTGAATCCAATATTCTTTATTTGCGATTCGATTACGAAAAGATTCATGTATTCATGGAAAAAAGCAGATTGAACAGAATCAGTAAGAACTGACGGATTGTTTTACAGATACGGTTTATCGCAGATGTTGGCGCGATTGCAAGCGCCGAATGCTCATATGTCTATTTATTAAATATCTAAGATATCCTCGTTTGGTTTCTATGACTGCCTTTGTCTATTGCGCGGACCCAACTTTCGTGCCACTGTGAGCGTAGAGTAGTAGATTCTTGGTCAAGTCTCCCTTTTCCGCTTTATCTAAACAGTTTACATCCCTCAATTATGTACTGCGATGAAGTCGACACTAGCAAATCCTCCTTTCTTGTCCAAGTGCACTTGTTGAAGAAGCCACAGGGTCGCCTCTTCAAGGTGCAAACCGTTTTCTTTCTTTGTTTCTCAGTCGGTGTATTGATTGATATGTGTGGCTTTACGTCCCAAAACAACCATCTAATTATCAAGGTTGAAGGTTACGGAAATTAAGACCACCCGGGGTTCTTTAACGTGCACCCAAGTCTGAGCACACGGGCCTACAGCATTTTCACCTCCACCGGAAATGCAGCCGCCTCAGCAGGGGTTCAATTTGTGACCTCCAAGTCAGCATCCGAGTACCTTAGCCATTAGAACACCGCGGCGGGGTCATTCGATGTATAAGGAAGCAGGTAACATAAACGGTGCCTACAAGTGCCAGTGCCAAACGCCGTCTTCATTTTCGTGTCTCGAAATCATGTGCTCTCCAGGAGGGCGCTCCAACAACAGCGTGGGGTGTTACGCCACATGACGTCATGCCAGAATATGCGAGGTCACATTTCAATCTGTGACGCCGTGCCGACGACATGTAGTGACGACATCACGTGATGATAATTTTTTGTAACTCGTAGTGGCCGAGGGTAAAATTTTCCGTTTGTAGAGGCCTTTAAAGCTCTCTTCTTAATATCCAGGTCAGAAAGATGTTCATGCTTGATGGTTGCTCGACCTGGATGCTCCTACAAAGTGGCTGTTACCGTAGAAAAATGTTACAAATGCTTCTAAACAGCACTTTCTCGGACGCGGCATTCGAAGGTAGTAGATTCGAATCCTACCGGCGGAAAGGGCGCTTTTCATCCACTTTAATTCCTTTCAGTTTAAGTCAAGGTTACTGCCCTACAGTAAAGGAAGCAACACATAATATCCACTAAGATTCCCTGTTGTATTCGTTAGCTGTGTTTAACGATGAAACGATCTCTCTTGCAATATGGCTTTTTATAATTTTTATGCCTTCTAACTTATAGATTTGGGTCATCAAAACCCACAGGTGGTCAAAATAAATCTGGGGTCACCCACCACGACGTGTCTCATAGTCACATCCCAATTTTTCCAAGCGAAATACTGTAGGTTTCATTCTGAAGTTTAAGTTCCAGCGCTTTACGCCCATTATATGCTTGTGAATATATATTACGGTGCTTCAATCTTAACACAAGCACAGAAACCTGAAACAAGCGCAGACAACGAGCAGGGGTTGCAGCAGGGGTGGCGCTGTTCCTGTACCCGTGTTTCTAGTTAGGATCTCATTTTTTTCCCCTGTTCGTGATGTGTAGTCCTGTCTGAGCGTGCAAATAACTGTACGGGAGAGTGTGCAATATTGTCGCAGGTGACGTAAATAATGTAATAAACATTACTTTAAAGTACAATGATTTAGTATCGCAGAAGTTCGGTGCCGACAAAATAAAAGACTAGCAACCAGCCTTGCTCGGTGTGAGAGTAGTTTTATGCTTGGGAATAAGGAATGAACAGTAGGCTTCCTTTCATTTAGGCGAGAGTTGCCCCATTGTTTGTGTACCGAAAGGACCATGCTCCTCTCCTAACCTAGTTAAGACAGTCTTGCCTCAGTGTGCAAGTTTATCTATGTAAACACGCCAAGTTTCACCTTGTGCTGGCAAAGGGAACCGAAGGTTTGTCTGCCATTTGAGGAACGGCGAACATGTGTCCAGTTTTATGTGGATCATGGATCAGTGGCGGCCTCTTGCAAGACAACGAACAGACCCACTCAGAAGGCTATACTCATTCGGAGGTGTGCGAATCTAATACAAAACTTTTTTTTGCAGAACACCGAACACGTACGTAGTATAAGTGCTTTGGATAGTTCAAAGTTTGGGTAATATATTTTCATGGGTTGGTACCGCTTATGCTATATGCAAGAAAATGGCTATAATCATTGAAGTAAGTGTGGTGCTTGGACGTCAGTGTTCCTGTACCCTGACGTCTTCGTCGGGTTAACTTCGTGTTTGGTTGCGCTCATGGAGTTTCATAAAATGATGCTTAGAGGAATACAGTGCCCACGCGGACTTTTTCAGTAGCGCTTGTACCTTCATGGAAATTATAGGAAGTACAGGCTTCGAATTTGCTTCGGGTAGATCACGTTCTTTGTATTCACGACGCTTGTTCGCTGAGTGTGAAACAAACTGATATGAAGTTATTTTCTATCCAAACCTTCTGCATTACCTCGTACGTAAAACCTATTGCAAAACGTTCCCGTGACCAATGAGATGGAAATGAAAGCTGGACAATTTTAACCACCAGGGTATGCATTGCTCTGCCGTTGAGTTGAAAATTTGGCATCAAGATATATTTATTTATTTATTTATTTATTTATTCATTTATTTATCACAGTACCCTCAGCGTCATAAGGCATTACAGAGGGGGTTACACAGTATATGATCGGTAAAGACATCTTCAAGAATCAAGTACAGTAATGAAGTAGAATATACAAGCATTTGACACCTACTCGATAGTCCTGATGACAACACAGACAGATATTATATTAACATGGCGAAGGCAGTGTTAGAGTTCGTGTTCGCAACACCACTGGTTAGGCGATTCTATTCCAAAATTGTGCGTGGAAAAAATGCATTTTTCAACGTCGTGGTTCTGCACTTGTATTCTTTGATCTTGTTAGTATGATCATTGCGTGATGAGATGTAGTGTGATTGAAATATGTACTTATCCTTATCTATACCTGTTATTGCATGAAATATGTTATGCAGCATTTCTAGTCTTGAATTTTTCCTCGGTTTTTGCGGTGTCTCTCACCTTAAACTCTCATTTGCAAGGGGTATGTTAAACAGCCATTTATCATATTGAGAACAAGCCGCACCGCTAAGTTCTCTATTTTTTCTACTAATTTGGTGTATTTTTTTAACCATGGGTCCTACCCTGTGGAAGCATACTCTAGTACTGACCGGACGTTCTTCAAAGCAGTTTTTTGTTTTTGTTGGGGAGTGTTCTGCGGTTTTCCACAGAAAGCCCAATACCTTGCAACCTTTAACTGTTACGTAGGGAATATGACAATCCCAAGATGAAGTTTATCTTAAGAATATTTCTGAATATTTAAATTTTCTCACTAATGAAGTGGGGTTGCCATTTTAGTTATAATCAAACTCGTAAGTTATGCGCTTCCGTGTAAATAAAATTTTTAGTCTTGTCAAACTTTATGCGCGGTGTTGTAAAAAATGAATAATTTAATGAAGTATTTTTTTACAACACTTGAAACAAACATGCTTGTTTGCTCCTCGAAAGTGTGCATTACCTACTTATGGAAACAACAGTGCAGTAATAAGTGAGAAACACTTAACGTATTGCCCACTGCGATGACAGGTGCGTCTGTCCAAGCGGTCTGTCTAGAACGCACCTCTCGTTTTGTTGTGAAATCGAGTCACAAGAGCGTGACGACGAGTTTACTCAGCTTCACCCTCGTTTTGCACTTCGTTTAAACAAATTCTGGCAAGAAGCGACTATGAAAAAACACGAACGTGATGGAATTTCCTGCACTACAATGCCGGAGCAAATCAAGAGACCTAGTGGTCTTCAGCCTCTTTGAACAACAAAGGCGCTGCTTCAGTGCTTTGCACTGCACCTTACTACCCTTTCTGCGTGAAGAACGAAACTGGAACTGAAGAAAAAAATATCCGTAGGCAGTTCGCTTGCTAACGCAACCCAATCCGAAGCCTGCACTTCCCATAATTCCCGGAAGGTGGGGAAGGGGTACACGATCGAAACGCCAGATTCCTCTCTAGGTATACTATTGTATAAAACTCTATAATTGCGCTGCTGATTAAAGAGGCCTAGTTGAGCAAAGCGCGTTGGTGGGATCTACATTACCAGGTACCTAAACGATACCAGATGCTCCTGTTAAAGCGTCTGCTTTTTTGGTGAACTCATTTAAATAAGTTGCAGGACCGCAGATAGGTGGGCGAGTTGGTTTGGTTTCATGGTAAAGCAAAATGTGGCTGCGCTAGAATAAATACAAAGACACGATGATGACGGGGCAGTGCACGTCCCAACTTTATCTCGTCATTTGTGTTTGTTCTAGTGCGGTGCCTTTTACTTTATTATTTGAATGACTTCCATAAAATATTCTGACAGTTATTTGGTTCCCAAATAAACTCATGCTCGTATATTATAAGCGATATGTAACTCTGAATCTGAACAAGGTCACAGATCCCGTACCACTCTCATTTTTTAAAGCACATGTTCTGAGCATTCGTGAAAAAAAAAAGAGGTCCACCTTAAGTGCTTGGAAGAGAAGCAGGTGTGTTGCTTTTTGCTTCGGCCATCAAACAGTATAGAGAGAGAGAGAGAAAATTTAATGCGGAAAGGCAGGGAGGTTAACCAGAAAACATATCCGGTTTGCTACCCTGCACTGGGGAAGGGGTAAGGGGAGACAGAAAAGTATGAAAAAGAAATGGGAAAGGGAGGAAGAGAAGCACAAACACACACACACACACGCGCACACAGTAGTGTCACAATCGTTCAACGAGGCGGGTCGCTCGCAGAAACTTCATCAGCGCCTTCGTTGCTTTCTGGCGTGAAGCTCGATCTTTCCGACATTCCAAGATTGACTGCTCAGAAAGTGGCTGGTCGTCGAGGCGAGCAAACACTGCTGAGAGGGACTGTCGCTGAGAGCTGTACTGGGGGCACTGACATAAAATATGTTCAATTGTTTCGTCATTGTCGCAATGGTCGCATGCAGCGCTGTCTCTCATTCCGATGCGGCAGGCAAAGGCGTTCGTGAAAGACACCCCAAGCCACATGCGGCAGAGAAGGGTCGTCTCGGATCGGGGTAGGCCAGATGGAATAGTAAGTCGTAGGCATGGGTCCAGGCGGTGAAGACGGGTGTGGAGAAAACCGGGCGTATTCCGCATAGACCTTGCGATATCCTGCGCAAGCGTATTAATCTTTGCTGCTGCGTCGCTTCTTGATAGTGGAATAGGTTCCATCACTCCATTTTCGTGAGCATTCTTAGCTGCATCGTCGGCATGCTCGTTACCGATGATGCCGCAATGGCCTGGTAACCACTGAAAAGATATGTCATGTCCTTCGTCTATTAGGTGATGGTACAGTTGTCGTATTTCGAGCGCCAATTGGTCTTGAGGCCCACGACGTAGAGCATTGTGTAGACATTGGAGAGCTGGTTTCGAATCAGTAAAAATGCTCCATTTTTGTGGTGTCTCTCGATCAATCCTGCGGAGTGCGCTGCGGAGTGCCGCGAGCTCCACGGCTGTCGATGTCGTCTTGTGTGACGTTCTGAACTGGATGGTTTCGGCTCTTGCTGGGAAGATCACAGCTCCTGCAGATCCTCCAACAGTTGTCGAGCCATCCGTGTAAAGTTTGACATGATCTTTGTATTCTTCGTGTAGCATGAGTAGAATCATCTGCTTTAAAGCTGGCGCCGAGAGCTCCGCCTTCTTGCGAATCCCCGGCACTGTCAAGCGCAGTTTTGATCGGTCTAAGCACCAAGGAGATGTTAGTATCCGTTCCGGAGGCGTGTAGACTGTTGGAAGGCACTCACGGAAAGTCAATACTCTCTTACAGAAGGAGGCACTCGGTCGATCTTCTGGAAGCGAAGCTAGGTGGTGGGCAGGGGCGCGAGCAAGGTGTCTAATATGAGCTCTAAGCACCTCCAAAGTAATGTGCACTGTGGCCGGATGATCTTTGGCGATTGTGATGGTTTCCGCTGTTGATGTACAGCGTGGTAATCCAAGACAAACTCTGAGTGCCTGGCCCTGGGCGTTTTCTATTGTGCGTATACTGCTTTTGCAAGCGTTCGTCAGAACCGGCAAGCTATACCGCAGGTACCCCAGAAACAGCGTTTTGTACAAATGCAACATCGCGTGCACTGATGTGCCCCACGTTTTGCCTCCGAGGAACTTGAAAAGTTGTGCGATGGTTGTTAGGCGCTTCTTTAGAGTGGCCACATGGGGACTCCAGCAGAGATTTCGATCGATCGTGACCCCCAAAAACCTGTGGGTCCTGGCGTAGCAGACACTGTGTCCATTGATGGCGATGGGATATGACGTCATTGCCTTCCGCGTGAACGCGACCAGCGCCGATTTCTCAGGAGAAATCTCGAGGCCTTGTTCTCTAAGGTACGCCGATATTGAATTCGCTGCTTTCTGGAGTCTCGCACGTACCTGAGGACGTGTTACACCTGACGTCCAGGCACAAATATCATCTGCATAGAGAGATATCTGCACGGAATCTGGTATGCGTTCCACGAGACCGATCAGAACCAGGCTGAACAGTGTGGGGCTCAATACACCACCTTGAGGAACACCACGGTGTGTATAATGTTCAGAAGTCGGCCCATCATCAGTTTGCATAAACAATGATCTCATATGTAGGTAGCATTGGATCCAGCGGTACACTCGCCCACCCAAACCAACTGACTCGAGGGCGTCAAGTATGGCTTCGTGAGAAACATTGTCATATGCTCCTTTGACATCTAAAAATAGTGCGACAGATAACCGTCTGCTCATTTTCTGGTGTTGTACGTAGGTCACCAGGTCAATGACATTGTCAATGGAGCTCCGAAGACGACGAAAACCGGCCATGGCGTCTGGATATATTCTATGGCGTTCTAGGAACCACTCGAGTCTGGCAAGGATCATTCGCTCCATCAGCTTCCCTACGCAACTAGCCAGCGCTATTGGGCGGTATGATGTCAGCTCTAGAGGCGATTTTCCAGGTTTGAGAAGTGCAACCAACCGGCTTGTTTTCCACTCTCTGGGGACCGTTCCATCTCTCCAAGACTCATTGAATACTTCCAGCAAAGCACGATCGATTGCATGAAGCAAGAGCCACATTCAGTTCTTCCATTGAAAAAGGCAGGTCCAGGTGCGGGTCAAGTGAATGTGGCGTGTAATCAGCAGTAAGGGCTTCTGTGCAATTTGACGGGCCCGCAATCTTCCTACAAAAATCTTCCGCTACCTCGATATCCCTTCTATTTTGGAAAAGGGCCAAGGCTTTAAACGGAAAACGTTGTTGGGGAAATATGCGTAGGCCTCGCACGGTTCGCCATATTTGAGAAAGCGGTTTGCGAGGGTCTAGACTCGCGCAAAACTTCGCCCACCGTTGAAACTCCAGTTTGTCTATACGACGCTGGATCTTCTTTTGCATGCGCCTGGCCATCCGTAGATCTTGAATGGATTTTGTGCGTCGATATCTACGCTCCGCACGCCGACGAGTCGCACGGAGTCGCTCTAACTCCACGTCCGTTTCTGAGGGCCTTGAAGAATATGCCAGCGTGCGCATCGCACTCTGCGCTGCTTGTTTGATCGCTTGCTCAATGCCAGAGGTTAAGCCTTTTTCACAAGCGTGTTCAATGTTGGTTGTGAATGCTGAAAAATCGATCCTCCGTACGGTTTTCGGCGGGTGGTCGCTAGCAAAGCCTTCGATGGTGAGATAACTGGGGATGTGATCGCTACCATGTGTCTCGATGTCTAAAAACCACTTAACGTTTGTGGCGAAGCGACGTGACACAAACGTCAAGTCCAAACAGCTGCTGTACGTTGATCCTCGCAGAAATGTAGGGCTCCCATCATTAAGTAGAGACAGTTCATGAGTCGATACAAATGAAGCCAGCCTCCGGCCCGTGGCATTGACTTTTGAACTTCCCCAGATTGGGTGGTGGGCGTTGAAGTCCCCTATAATTATCCACGGATCCGGGACGCTCGAAAGAATGTCATCCAGTCTTTGGCAATCAAAACGGGCTGAGGGAGATAAGTAGACACCTATTAATGTGAAGGTGAGGGTTTTTTGCTTCACAGTCAGGCAAACATATTGGTTCTCATCATGAGGCGACACAGGTTGAATGATGTAGGTAAGCTCCCGACGAATATACACAATGACCTTGCTGCTTTCGTTTCGGGTTTTGGACGAGATTGATTCGTAGCCGGATAGTCTGATCGGGTTTGATAATTTCGGTTCACATATTACGATGATTGGGAAACGGTTAGAAAACACGTACTGACGAAAATCGGAAATCCGTGATCTAAGTCCTCTTGCGTTCCACTGGATGACTGATGCTTCTCTGACGTCTTTGCGGAACGATTGTTGATCTCCTGCCATGACTCTACGCGAGGGAGGCGAGGACTGGGCTCAGCGCGTCCAACACCTGTAACCCGCTTCGAGCGGTTGGAGTTCCCAGGCTTCTTAGTATGTCTGCCATGACAGCGACGAGGGATCGTAACATCGGGATGATCTGTCGATCGACCCTTGACACATCCTCAACGGAAGAAGACTCGGTGGAAGGTGTAGGGCGGCGAGGCCTCGCAGGAGGCTCCTTTGCAGGCTGCGTACGCGGAAGCGTAGGCCACTCATCCGCAGCTGTGAGCTTCTCCACTTGATTTCGCTTCGTGCTTACTACTTCACTCGTGCTCGGAGGAAATGGGTTATGCGCAACACTCTGTCCTACACGCCTCCGTCGGCGACTACGCCGCCGCCGTACCCTTTCAGCAGCCTCTCTGTGGGTAGAATTGTCCCTAACCATTTGTTTGATAATGGCGATTTCCTTCTTAATCCGAGGGCATTCCTTGGATGCAGCATCATTCGGACCATCACAGTTTCTGCACTTCAGACTTGTTGCCCGACATGCGTCTGCAGTGTGCGGCTCAGCGCATCGGGGGCATACTGTGGTGTTTGTACATACACTCTTGATGTGCCCAATTTTCATGCAGTTATGGCACTGGAGTGGTTTAGGGACAAATGGTCGAACAGGATGTCGGAAGTGTCCCACTTTGACATGCGACGGAATGGAATCTCCTTTGAACATTATCTTTACACAACGGGTGTTTCCGAGGCGAAGTACATTCGCGATGAGAACTCCTTCGTTCGCTGGTTTTATGAGAGTTGGGAGGTCCGAGTTTGCTATGGCCAAATCAATGTCGTAGATTACTCCCGCCATGCAGGCACCGTCCATTGGAATAACCGGTCGAACTTTGATGCCTCCCAAATCTGATACTCTACGAAGCTTGTCTATGGCGCTGGCAGTCATTGTGTCCACAGCTAGAATATTCTTCCGCGTGTTCACCCGGATATCCTTAATGTCGTTTGGTGCTACCCCCTCAAAGTACATAGAGAGAGCTTGCCTGTTTACTGCTCGAAGGCTGATGGTGGAGTCCTCGGGCATGAATAGGATGGTGTGCGGCCAGCGTTCTCCTTTTGACTGAGACGTTAATGTCCCTGCTGGTGAAGACGGCTTGATACTTCTTCTTTTGGCCTTCCTGCTTCTCACGGTCTCGAATTCGTCATCCGACGAGTCGTCGCCAGTGGCCGAGTACAGTTCCGTGTCCTCGCTGGTGCTCGAACAGGTGCTTCGTTTCCGCGACGAGCTTGCCAAAGGTGGTCTATGGCCGGACAGAGCCGCAGAAGGCTCCGCGTCCACAGCCATGAGGCAGTGACTATCACCGTTGGCCTCACTGGTTCTGGGCCAGGCGCGCTGATTTACCGAGGAGCTCGCCATAGCAGACCTCTGGCTGGGCGGACCAGTGGATGACTCCGCGTCCGTCGCCTTGGGGCAGGGAGCAGCGTCTCCCGTAAAAAGCGAAAAACTTGATAACAATGCTCGGAGCCGAAAGCAGAAGCGTTCTATGAAGAGACACTTCGTCGTCCTCTCAAACAGTATATGTTTCACAAATGAGCATAGATAATGCGCGAAAGATGTGTTCGAATTTTTAATTTTTTTCACTCGTGAAAGCTCTTTTGCATTGGTTGGGTACCTAAACCGAAGTGTCCTCATAATGGAGTGGCTGCTTTTTCTCCTTTGTGAACAATCTTAGCGTGAGACGTTCGTCAATATTGAGGCACATATTCACGTCGTCATTGGATAATGTTTGCGGTATCGAGGTTTTGCGTAAGCTTGCGCTGAATCAGATCTATAAGTAATTAAAAGGCGTAATGAAACATATGTCTAGGGCTTTGAGCACAATAGTCCTTTGTTTCCGTGTCTTTTGATTGTTCATAAAGCCGACTGAGCGCATACACAAGCATTAGCACAGACCGCCTTGTGGGTTCACGCTTGCGTAAGTTTGTAAATTTTAGAGTAACGCCATCATATATAACATACACATTTCGAGCGAATCACACCAGCTAATCGTCCTTACTGGCGCATAACACGCAACAGCTGTAATTTTTGCTAATGTTGAGTACAAACGACCACCTAATGGAAACGTGGGAGGCCAAGCTCGTCCTGGAAGACCAGCGACAACTCGTCGCCAGGGCCAAAATGGCAGTCGAAGCCAGAGGGTTCCTGGACTATAGGAACCCTCCCACCGTAGGGTGACACCGGGCCTCGCTCGGAACACTGTTTCTAAATAAACGTTAATTTCTCTCTCTCTCTCTCTCTCTCAGTATAAATGTAGAACTGACTATAGAAACAAGATCACGGGAAAGTTCTTACCTCAATAATGACGAGGTTCGTGAAAACTCGCGTATCGCCCGCTTATGTCACCCTTCTCTGATCACAGAAACCGTTACCGCTGTATTGGATTATCCAGAATGATAATCTGGGACACTCTGCATTATATTGTTCGTGGTATAGGATGGATAACGGTGGTCCACCGCGGCAGCGTAGCGCTTGTGGAGCATGCATGCTGAGCGAAGGTCGAGGGTTCGAGCCCGGTCATCGCGGTCGCATTTCGAGGAAGGCGACATGCTTGAAGCTCGTGTACTTGGTGATGCTAGCGAAGGTTAGAAAAAAATAAACGCCAGAGAAATCGAACTTCGGAGCCATCTCCTACGGAATGCTTCATATCATACCAAACGTTTAGCACGTAAAGACCTGTATATATATTTTTATTCTATACAAGAAAGTACTGGTTGCCTTAACGAAGTACATTGCAGTTTCATGAAACATTAAAAGTAAAGCAGGAGGAGCCAAGGATTCAGAGTATCACAACCAATTAAACCACCAATATTATTTATTACGATAACTTACGTCTGATGAGAAAACGAGTTATTTTCTCAATAAAAACTACACTTATATACAAAACACGCGTGCTATCGTAGTTAATATCTCAGTTTTTCTTCCTTCTCTATTTCTCGCACTATGAATTTCAAAGCAGGAGATACAAGTGAAGCTCCGTGTCACACCACCCAACTCCACTGCGTAGCGTTTGCGCCTGTATATGTACGTAGGGGTAATACGAGACACGCAGACCTTGATAAAGTTTTCTGCTCCGATTAATAACGTAAACGGAAGACGAAAAACAGGCTTCACGAGCCTAAATTTCCCGCTATAGTGTTCTGAAAAATGTGGGAACTCGGAACGAAACACATCTACTAATGTCAGCTTCATGGTGGTCGCGTGTGTCTGGCGCGGTATCGGGTATGTTATTTACTCCGAACGAAAATTTCCTCGGTGTCTCGGCACCACTGAGTATACAGTTAACTCAAGCGTCGCGTGCGACGCAGCACACGCCCGCGCTGCTCATTTCGCGCCGCATACTCGGAGCGTGGCGGCGACACGTGTCCCTTCAGCTTGATGACATTGCTCGTTTATCAAAGGGTAAAGTGCCAGCTAGCTTGCTTCGTTGCCCACGACTCCGCGATGCCGGAACATTACGAAGAGGTTGTCGGTGCTACTATTACACAGAACTTCAAATTGAGAATACTAAGAAGAACCTACGTTTGCTGTGCACATTAGAAACGAGCCTTCGATGGACCACCTGCTTATGCCAAATGTGGTACAACGTCATCTGTGAAACGAACTCCAAACTGTAGTGTTGTGAAACGAACTGTTCATATGGAGAAATACCCACAAAACCAACTGTCACGAAAAGAGGAATTCGTTTCGCAGCTTTTATGGCGTCTTGTTTAGTCCTGATTGCTTTCCGCGCACTCTAGAAAAATGTCTGAACCCATTGTAAAAAAAATTACGAAATGGTCTCTATACCTAAATGTGTTTTTGGCATGACAAAGCAGTAATTTCATATATCCTGGTAATGAAGTAGGTATGATCAAGCTCACATATAGGCAGTTGTTTTACGAAGGAATCCAGTTTTCAAAGGTATGTGAGTCTATGACAAAGAAGAATTTAGCGCTGTATAACCTCACAAGATGTTTACAGAGCTGCAACGTTGAAAGAAGTTTTGCTCTTAAGAGGCTACGATTAGCCCTACATAACTCACATTTTTTCACGTCATTTTGCGCAACTCGAACAGCACTAAAATTGTGAAATTTATTTTAACTCTCTGTTTTAGTAATTGAGAACTCATCGTATTAAAAACATGATACCACGGGAAAGGATGAAGGCAACATGAGTACTTTTCCCTTTTCCCTCGGTAGGTTTCGCATGCCCGTACGATGCACAAAAAATACACTAAGCATACAGCAAAAGAAAAATTAAAAAGTGCCAGACGTCCTGACTCAGACTGAATCTACTTGGTATACTCAGTACATACACAGCCTGAAACTTTGAAAACGTGCTCTATGTCAGGGACAAAGCGGGAGCCAACGATACCAGCGCTATTCTCAACTGAAAGCTTCTTTAGGCAATGTAAAACGGCATTGCAGGGTGCATTTGCTGAAGATGAGTAATTTAAGTAATATATTTATTGTAATCATTGTTTTTCATTATATTTTTTTAGTGTTATACTCAATTTTCACCTATTTCAATATACGTTAATAGGGCTGATAATGCCTTTTGTCGCTTTTTCTCGCTAAGAAACAGCTTTTTAGAAGATTTAACTGAAGTTTTTCTGATTGTTGTAGTGTTCTTAGTTTTTATAATATTTGTATGTATGGTATGGAATATTTCTGTGTACTGTTTTGCTGTACCTGCCCGAGGTGCCTCACGAAGAGTGGGCCAAGTCAGGATACACTCTATTTTTGCTCTCTTCTTGGGCATTTTTTAAAAATGCCCAACAAACAAACAAACAAACAATCAATCAAACAAAAACAAACAAACAAACAAACGAATAAATAAATAAATAAATAAATAAATAAATAAATGAATCTGGAACGAGCAAATGCTGCACATGCCAAGGTTCAAGATGCAATATTAGGGACATCACACCGTATCTATTGCTAACCGCTTTCCTTGAGGAGTGACACCTTTTCGCTGGAAATCTTTAATGACGGGTGACTGATACAAGATGACCTTCTAATGTGAATGGGAAATGCTTGTGCAAGTTCCTATTGTATGCTATCACTCGTAATTCGTAATCACTCGTTTTCCTTCCTTCCTTCCCCTGCAAGTTTCCGTGACATGCAATCATGGTGCTTAAACTGTGTGACGGTGTCAGAGTTGATAATATAATAGCGTCAGAGCTCATAGTGGGGCTGGTTTCGTTTTCTTTCTCTTGGTCCCTGTCATTGTTAGCGCTAGAAGTTTCTTAAGACCTGCTCAATCCTTAATTTCGTGTCTTGGGGACGGCGATCGGCGAGAAGGGAGCGAGCGGCAGAAACGGCGTTGCGGCGAAGGGGAGCGGTGATCGAGGGGGGGCGAGGAATCGCCAGGCGTTAGCGGCTCTGTTTGTGGTGACGAGCGTGAATTCCAGGCAGGTTAGTGATTGGGTTGAGGGTCAGGCGACTGAGCATAGGTGGACCAAACACGGCAGTGGCGCGAAATGTGGCCTATACGACCGCAATTGAAGCATATCGGCCAGTCGTCTGCGGTGTGCCGTTCCGTCGGGTTGCGATAAGGTGGGCTTGCAGAAAAACGTCGGTTGGGCGGAACAGTCACGGGTGGACCTGGTGGGGCGTAGTCTGCACGATGAATGGAGCAGACGTTCAAGCCGGCACTGGCCAATTTTCGCCTCACGACGGTCTGGTTGAGGGAGACGGTGGCGTGATAGATGTCGGAGTTAGGGGAGGCTGATGCGAGTGGAGCTGCGGCTTCGATTTCCCACCGGACAATACGGACAACGTCACCGGGACTTTCCGTAGAAGGCAGGCGAGGGTCTTCGCATGTGGATGTTGCAACCGTGTTTGGAATCCGGGCAAAAAGGTGGAGAACAAGGCGGCTCTTGGCTTCTTCCAAGCGCCGGTACTCAGAAATAATGTCCTGGACCGTAGATGAATTTTTGAACACAAGAATGTGAAAGGCGTTATCCGCTATGCCCTTTAATAACAAGACCAACTTTATCGGCTTCGGACATGTGCGAGTTCACTTGCGGCACAAAGCGAGCACGTCCTGAATGTACGTGAGGCAGGATTCGGTGCACGTCTGATCCCGACGTGCGAGCTCGTTTTGGGCGGCCCGTTGACTTCCCACAGGCCTGCTGAATAGCTCCCGGAGCTTTTGCTTGCAAAACTACCAGCTGGTCAGCTCTTCCTCGTGCGTTTCATACAGGACCTTTGTGGTGCCTCTGAGGTAAAAAATCACGTTGGCCAGCATGAGTGTTGGGTCCCATTACATACGTACACCCACTCGCTCGTATAACTTCAGCCAGGCTTCTACGTCAACGCCATCGGTGCCGGGAAAGGTACCTGGATCTCTCGGGAGCTGCAAGATGAGGGTTGACGGGCCAGTTGGAGAAAGCACAGAAGTGCTTGGAAAATGCACGGTAGTCGTGGAAGGGTCGGCATTGTTCACTTCAGTAGCCATGGGGGAGACCACTAGGCGCCCGCTACGAAGCTCCGCCTTGCGTGAAGTGAGTACCCCGCACCTCCACCAATGGTGTTATGTCAAGCTCGTGCCCGTTACAATAATGAAGAATAAAGGCACTTAGGCTCTGATATCGTACAGGAAATAAACGTTACCATCGTGAGAGATCAAAGAAGGAACTATGTGAACTGATCACCAGGGCATTGAGAGAGAGAGGGACAGAGAGTGTAATGCTTTAACAAAGCGCTGGGGATGTTATCCTGGTTCTTCGTCTGACACGGTACTCCAGATGCTGAATGATGATCACAGTGTGCACAACGAAAACGCGTAACTCATACTGCCCCCCGCCCTCATAGACACATAGGTTACACTATTTACCAAGTTTCTTTAAGGCTTGTGGTTCGCAAGATCGTCAACGGCGTTTTCATGGTGCGTGACGCGCATGTCAGGTTCTGGCATGTCCTAACAATAGGCCGAAGTTCTAAGCTCGAGTGCCGTTTATAAACACAGTTCTGTAATCGAGCAGAATGTACGAAAGGAAATTCTCTTCTGAATAAAGTTATTGTTGGAGCACTGTAGGAACACTGGCGGGCTGAGAACCACGCGACTGTATAAAAAAACTGCTTCTGAAAGCGCTGAGGAAAAGGTTTTTTTCCACAATAGTCTGATAAAACATAGCTTATAACCTTCATTGTTTACAGAGTTGAGCTAAATGAGAGTGTGCAACAGTTAACAGAGACCGCTAACGTTCTCTAAGGCGCTCACCGACAGAGCCACCATACTGGCCCATATTTACTTTGTCACATGAGGAAGAAACCTCATGACATGACAACAAATCACATTGTTTATACTAATTTTGAAATATGTGAATTAATGTTCTTTCCACATCCCCACTTTTAAGCCTCTTTATAAAATTGTTCACATAACATTATTGTGTCGTAACAACGTTGCGCACAGTATCGCCATTGTATTGGGCTGAAATCATCATACTGCGTTGCTGAACAGCATTCCCACATGCTGAATGCAGCTAAGAGAGACGCAGGTAAATATCGTCTTCAGTAGCCGGAAAAAGTTCACGCTAAATACGTCCATACTTACATTATTAGGCGGCATCGTACAATCACATTAAGCATGATCCTCTGTTACATGCACTCGACGCATGCTGTTTGCGCACTCTGCCGCGTGGACCTTTCTGAAGGCATGGCAGTGCAATTTCACTGTTGTGCTGTGGCTTATTCGTGTGAGCTATTCGTGACCGATCTGGTGTCCTGTCTCATGCCGTAGCAAGTGCCGCTTACCATCGCGTAACGCTCATGCACCACTTACATCAACCCCTGCTGCAATTTTCAGGCACTGCGGACATTTACAAAGAGCATCTTCTCACTACAGCAGTGTGGTGAGTAAGAGGTTTACTCAATGGGCCCAGGTCATCGTACGCACTCAAGACAACCCGATAACACGAAGACGTTCTTTATATGAGATGATCATACCTTCGAGTGGTCAGAACCGCCAGAATAGACTTACTCGTGAAGAGAAGGTATCGATCTGAAGAATTCGCGATTATTCGGCTGTGATTCTTTCGAGAAGCCCTCTTCGTCCTGCACCGTTGCGGGATAGTAGACCTGAATTAGCTCTTATGTTCATGCCCTGGGCTACAAGCGGCTCTATGACGTTACTTACGGCGTGCGGAACTTCAGCACACGAGACAGCGGTACTTGCATAGACGTCCGACAGGTCCGAGTTATGACTTTCTTCTGGGCTTATGGAGGAAACAGGCAATTTTGTGTAATGTGTATTGATGCCGTTCGGGCAAACTAATGCAACAAGAAAAAGAATGAAATGGGCACTGAAGCCAAAAAAAAGGTGTCGAGGACATTCTTCGTGGTTTTGAACTAGAGCATAGTGGTTATAATACAAATGTAAACAAATCTGGAGGTTGTAGGTTTGATCCTGTTTGGCGAAAAGTCATGTTTTTGTTCGTTTTCAAATTTCAAATTTCTTTGCAGTTAGGTCACATTTCTTAGACCACAGTCAATATTTGCAAATAATAATTCCTATACCTCCTTTAGCTACACTGTATGTTTGTTTGAATTATGTCTAAGAAAAGAAACGAGTGCTTGATTCAATGCCCTTCTTCGTTCATTGTAGACTGTTGCGCCAGCTGGTTGTGAAGAAGATGGATGATACCAGGTTAAAAAGCTACAGAAAAGCGCTCGCCTGTGCCATTTACGTTATGTACGCATCCGTGAGGCGTACGTCCGGAGCGGATGCTGCGTGGACGTGTGTAGCACATACATTCACGCTTTGAAGGAAGCCCCTTTCGCACATAGGCCGACTAGCGTGGCGTGCGAGTTAAGGCGTCGAGAAAGCTCAGGGCCGCGTGGAGACTATAATGTATTCCGACAGACTAAACAGAAGAAGCGGTGAAACATGCTGAAGATGAATGTTGGTTTGCAAAAAGAAGGAGAGGAAGGAGACAAGAGAGAGAGAGAGAGCAGCACTATCACCGTAAACGCTGGCAGTGCCCATCGTCGCCATTGTCACGCATGATTTATTTATTTTTTCTTCCCGTTGCTTTTGTTTCGCCGTAAAGCTTCATTCGCTCTTGTTTTAGTTCTGCGTGCTATTTATCTGAAAACGTTACGCAGCAAAAGCATTTTGTTAAAGATGCTGCGTTCTCCTCTCTAGCCCGTTCGTCGCCCTCGTGCAGCCATTTCAGGGGGGCGTGGAAACATTGAAGGCACCGGCAGCCCGAGTCTCATAAATCGTAGCCGACATGAAAAACAGCCGCGAACTTATGCGAGTGAAAAAGAAATAACGTGGCCGCGTGGGGCTCGGGAGGCGTCAGATAAATCTTTTTTAATTTCCCGTTTCGTTACGCAGGCTGCCTGCTAAGGGAGACGGCCGGCTTTTTGCAATAAAGAGCGGAAAATGGATGCTCCGCTACTGATACTTATTGAGAACATGCAAACACTTTTTTTATGCGTGCGAGCAAAACTGACTTCAACGTACGAGCTTTTTGGGGTAAAAAGGTGATGCTTCTAGGCAATACGTAAGCAGTAAGGATATGACTCTTCCGCGACCACCACGTTTCGCTCGACCCATTAAGAAAACAAAGAAAAAGATAACGCGACCATCTCACTGAAACCAAGAGGGCAACAGGGTCTCACACGCACTTGTAAACCGGGCGCATTTTAGCACCGAAACGGTCGCTGCAAGCCTTTCGCATAGGTCGCATGACTGATGTGCTGGGTACGTGCGAACTGGATGAAACTGCTGAAAGTATAAACATAACGAAAAGAGGAGAGTGAGGGGTGGATGTTCAACATTGGGTCGAGCGCCTGTACTGCACCGTAGCGTATTTAAGTGATGGCTTAAAATATGGTATACTGTGACCAGTCATGACTTTGCGGGCTCTTTTGTAGATTTTTTTAATGCGAATGATTTCTTTGCATACTGCAATCACTTTCAGCGTTTCTATTGACGTATCTATCTTGCTGCCTACGTCTAGGTGCAATCGTGGTCACGTTCTTAACTTGGGGTTCACCCAAATTTGTATGACACGGTGAGAAGATTTGACGATTGGTGAGAGGACTTGACGAACACGACTGGTAGGATTGAATGGGAAAATACCGTGGCGTACGACGTCAAACCCTTCTCTTCGTACACGTGTGGCACATACCCAAATACCATGGGCCTCGGTATGCAGGCATGCGTAACAGACGTATGACAGTTTATATCTCTTAATGAACGGCGAGAACAGACATTGATAAGTTAAATGCGAGCGCGTTGAGAAAAAAAAAACAGGACATTGATAAGTTAAGTGTGAGAGCGCTGAGAAAAGTTTTAGTCGGCAGAATTGAACCGATGAATGAAAATGAAAAAAAAAATGTTAATACATGGGTCCTATTGCACCGTCTCTACCCAACGAGATATAGCTCTGTATGCCCGGTCTGCAGTGTACCGGACCCTCTGGCATACTTGGTTCTTGCATGCCAGTGTATTGCCAGACGTAATCTGCAACAACACACGAGTGATAATGAAGCAGGACGGACGAACGAAGATCTAACCGAAACGTTGGAGGCGAAGCTCGCCCTCGAGAGCCTGGAAGACCAACGACAACTCGTCGCAAGGACCAAGAGGGCAGTAGAAGCCAGAGGGTGCCTGGACTAAGGAGCCCACTCCTTAGTCCAGGAACCCCGGCGTGACCACCCGATGCCCGGTGTGACCACCTCAGTGTCACACCGGGCATTGCTCGGGGCACTGTTTCGAAAATAAACCTTTACTTCTCTATCTCTCTCTCCCAGCAGGAATCAAATCTAAGCCTTCTGCGTGGCAAATCAAGTATTCGATTACAGACACGCCATGTCTCGGGAATGCCTTGAAGAAAGACCCTATGCAGATTTTATAATGTTGGTGAACCGTCTATTGTTGTTGCAATGCTAATGTTGTAAACATTACATATGTAGGGTTTAGCAATAATAGAGGCGTCCCGTCAGGCTCAAGTCAATTATTACTCAAGTGCCATCTACTTAAGCTGGTATACGTAGCGCTAGCCAGGATCGCCATTCTCCCAAGCACAAGTGCTTCATTTAAGCTTAACGCATCTGATACTGGTAATACACGTTGCTCTTGGCATCGTCATGCAGCTGAAAACAACTGGTTATATAACACATACGTGACTCTCCAACCTGCATGTATGTGTTGTATAACATTTGTACGCATGATTAGCCTAATTTCATAATATTTTGTTCAGAGCTGAAAATTGCAGCAAAGTCACATTCTTTCAACACACTTCGCATTACATTGATTCCCTTAATACTTCGAATATGCCGAATTTTTCGTTACATACTTGCGGAAGCTATGCTTCAGTTATATTTTTTTGGTTTGTACAAAATGAGAACACATGACACAGCCCTGGTTAATGAATAGTAATACTAATACTAATATTATTATTAACGATAACTCCCACAGTTTTACTTGCCAAAACTACGATAGGATTATGAGGTACACCGCAGTGGGGGAGTTCGAGAAATTTAAAACACCTGGTGTCCTTTCATCTGCACTGACAGCGTACAGTACACAAGCCTCAAGCTTATCGGCTCCATGTAAACACGGCATGGGCGAGATCGAAGCCACGAATTCTGAGTGAGCAACTGAGAACCGTAACCACCTCATCACCGAGGCGAGTGAGTCAGTAAGTTAGAAGAACGACGTCTTGAAGGTCTATAGGAGCAGCGGTCCCTCTTTGACAGAGATTTATTTATCTAGATACGACGGGCTTTTAAATGAAGAAGCATAGCTTTGAGCTCCTGTTCTACATTTCCGTGTTATGCGTAATAGAATCACATCAAACTCCAACACGTTTCACGTTCCTACAACAACACGAATGGTTTCCTTATTTATAGCGGTCCATTCCGTCAAATGAATTCGACACAAGTGTCGAGCTACTCAGTAAACATTAGCGGCCCACTGCTCTTTGGGATGGTGGAAAGGATTAGGAAAATGAGGAACGGAATGAAGGGCTTCAAAGCAGGTTTATTGTTACAACTAGCGCTTGGTGCCCGATCTCCTCATTGTCTACTGACTTCAAAGCAACCGTCGGTGAACCCGGAACATGAGTCGGCTTTTGTTCACCACCCTCTTTATAAGGTACTCAGCTGAGCGGTCTCTAAAGCTGTTACTGGTGGGAAGAATGTACTGTGACGATGGTCTTCACATTTTGAGCATTCACGCAGTTGATCTCTGCACTCGGTCAAATCAGTCAAGACTGTCTGTTGAAAGGACTTGCTGTAGCGTAGAAACGAACGTGCTGCTCTGCTAATCTGATGGGCGCAGGTTTGGACTGCTGGCTGCGGCTGTTGGACTTCGATTTGGCCAAATTAAAGAAAAAAGATCGCGTACATAGATTCATGGGTACGATATGAAGAACCAAAGTTCATTGCACCTCCACCTCTTCACAAGATGTAGGTGAAGGTTCAACAAAACGAGGAGGTCAGAATTAATCCGTATACCACATTACAGCGGCTCCTTATCAAATGCTGTCTTTATGAAACCCCAGAATTATTCAATAGAAGCTTGTATCACCCGACTCCCCAATGCTCGTGTGGGCAGTGTTCTAAAACACCCTCCACACCTACAGCTGCCACTCATCTAAGAAACAATAAATAACTTTTTTTCCGGGGCTCGTGTTTGAACCAGGGTTTCTAAAAGTGGTGTTTGAATCCACTCGAAAAGAGAAGAATTACGGCGTAGTTTTCAGTTCAAAACTATACTTGGATTAGTGATTCTGAATGGTTCTAAGCAGCCCAACTCACGAGCATAGACTTTCGTTTCATTGCGACAATTTTATGGTAGTCACTGACAAGCGAAATCAGGCTAGCAATTCAGATGATGATTAGAACAGGGCCCGATTGCGCTGTCGCGTTTTACACTTGAGGACAAAGCTCAATTATCCTTTAGGTTCCAGTATTCCAATATTCCGTGCAAGTAATTGTACCTGCAACCTGAAGAATTAGACGTTACTTATATCAGTTGTCATGCATGCATTCTTGTAAGAACAAGGCACATGTTCATAAAATGTCTCAAGCTAAAATCTTTTGAAAAAAACTATTTCAGCAAATCACGGTACAACACACATCATTAGCGAAGCCGGCTAACCAATGGTAAAATGCAATAAATGAATAGAGGTTTTGTGAATTCAGCCCCAGATATTTACGTGGTTCAGCACGTCATGCCACGGAGGCAAATATCAATAATCACTTTATGATAATAGCAAACAAATAAGAAGCGGCAAAAAAGTGACGGTAACTTCTTCATAGACAAATAAAGCTATAGATGCCAATGCTTAGAAATTTTAGAGACACGCACAAAATCCTACAAAAGGAAAGTTGTTATTTGATTGATAGATTTTAAAGCTAGTCTTGCGAAAGTCGTCATCGTCGTCGTCGTCATCATCATCATAATAATAATCATCATCATCATACTGACTACGTCCACTGCAGGACGTAGTCCATTGTTCAGCCAGTTAACACGGTCAACACGTGAAAGTATTTGGTGACAAATCTTTTCGTACGCATGTCAAGTACATTTTTAATAAACTCAGACACGTAAAGCGAAATCACTGATGGACCGTGGCTGAAACTCACTGCGTAGAGGAGCTGTTGCTGTAGGGCCAAGTAACTAAGTTAGGAGAGTTCAAGAAATTTTCTGGCGTCAGCTGGTTCTGCGACCAGACCTCCCGATTAGGTACCAGCTAGACTGCATTGACTCCCTTAATTCTTCAGTATGGCAGTTATTCGCTATGTATATGAAGAGTAACTGTACAATATGTTATGAAGGGCTGCCTCATTTACCGGTCTTAATACACGTGCTCAGCTCCACTGCAAATAATAATAATAATAATAATAATAATAATAATAATAATAATAATAATAATAATAATAATAATAATAATAATAATAATAATAATAATAATAATAATAATAATAATAATAATAATAATATAAAATATTAATAATAACCAGCCTGACTTAGGCCACTGCAGATCAAAGGCCTCTTTTAAGATCCGCCAATCAACCCGGTCTTTTGCCTTCGGCTGCCACGTTACACCCGTGAACTTACTTTTTAGCCCACTTCCTGTCTGCACCTCGTACACTTGCCTTCTCTGGAAATCCAGTCAGTTACCCTTAATGACCAGTGGTTATTCTGCCAACGCGCTACGTGACCGGCCCATGTCTATTTCTTCTTTTTGATTTCAGCTATGATATTCTTAACCCCGGTTTGTTTTGCGACTAACTCTGCTCTCTTCTTGTCTCTTAAGGATGCACCTATCATTTTCCTTTCCACCGCTCGCTGCGTCGTCATCAATTTAAGCTGAACCCTCTTTGTGCGCTTCCAGGTTTCTGCTCCATAGCTAAGTACCGGTAAGATACACCTGTTATATACCTTCCTCTTGTGGGTTAGTGGCAGATTACCATTCATGATTTGATAATGCTTGCCGAATGGGATTCAACCCATCCTTATTCTTCTAGCTAATTCACCTTCAAGGTTCAGCTCCGTGATTACCACCTCTCCTAAGTAGGCATTATCCTTTACCACTTACAGCGCATGTCCACCTATCGCAGAACATTGTTTTTTTGCCGAGATTGTTGAACTTTACTGCATTTTTGTGCATAATAATTCTCTGATGTACTTTTTTCCTTCTGTATCCAGTTCACACTAATATATTCTCTATTAACTCTTATCCCTAACTCTTCCCAACCTAGGGCCTTGAAACCCTCCTGTAAGCACTCCGTGAACAGCTTTGGAGAGATTATGATTATGTGTCCCTGCCTTACACCCTTCTTTATTGGGATTCTGCTGCTTTCATTCTGGAGAATGATGGTGGTTGTGGATTCGCTGTAGATTGTATCCCAATATGTTTGTGGTAGTACGGTTTGTTTGTACTGCCTGCATCACTGCTGATATCTAGACTGAGTCAAACGCTTTCTCGTAATATATGAAGGCTATTTATAAAGATTGGTTGTATTCTGCGCATTTCTCTATCACCTGATTGATAGTATAAATATGGTCTATTGTGGAGTAGCTTGTATGAAATCCTGCTTGTTCTTTCGGTTGATTGAACTCTACTTCGCCCTAACTCTATTAGATATCATTTTGTAAATAGTTTGTAGACAATGGACAGTAAGGTTATCGGCCTGTTAATTTTCAAGTCCGTGATGTCTCCTTCCTTATGGATTATGGGGATGTTGACGTTCTTCCATGATTCTGGTACCCTTCCTGTCAAGGGACACTGCTTATATAGAAAGGTCAGTTTTTCTAACACAATTTCTCCGCCATTTTCAGCAGGTCTATTGTTACCTTATTCTCACCAGCGGCTTTGCCTCCTTGCATTCCTTCTAGAAATTCCCCTGTCGTTACTGGTAGGATGTTGAATTCTTCTGGGCTTTTATTGCATCTTACGATATCATCCTGGTTTTTTTCGGTTTCTTACAGCTATTATAATATTCATATTGGTTTTGCCTATGCGCAAGTTTACCTTCACAGTTTTTAGGCTTGTGCCATTTCTTACAACCTGCTGAATCCTCTCCTTGCTATACCATCTAATATCGGCTACCTAACGCCTACTCATTAACTTGGAAAGCTTCACTAGTTCTACTTTGTCGATTGCATTTGAAGATTCGATGATTTGTCGTCTCCTAATGGGATTTTCCCTCTCCTGAGATAGTTCACTAGTGTCATGTCTAATGACTTACTGTATACCTCGGTTTGGCCTAACACACTCTTTGATGATACTGGCCAGATTATTGTTCATTGTGTCAACGCGAACGTCACTTGCCTTGTTTGGAGCCTCGAATCTATTCTCAAGCAAAACTGTACTTTTCATCTTATCGCTAGCTCATTTATTGGCTTCTTGCGTATCTGTTTCTACCCTTGCTTTTTAAAGTCGTGGTGAATTCGAGCTCTCACCATTCTATGGTAACTGCATTGAAGTTTCGCAACTACTTTTACACCATGTACAATGTCTGGGTGCTGACCTAGAATCAAGTCTATTTCATTCTTAACTTCGCCATTGGGATTCGACCACGCCCATTTACGGTTACCTCCCACTACACATTATTAGCGACGTTATTTCTCACCGGTTGTACAATACCACAGAAAGTTGACCTTTCCGTATTCTCTGAGAAGATTTCTGTGGCAAGCATTATCATGCTCGGGGAATAAATACCCATACTGTTTTCGCAGAAGGAAAGCTCTCTTTCACACTCTCACACGGGCACAAGCTCCTAGCCCCCGCTTAACGCAAAGCTTGCACTTGCAGACTCACCTAATCACCAAGAAAGGTTAATTACGCACCGCGAGGGGGTATTCATGCTCTCCCAGCAGGACAGCCCACTGCATACTTTCCCGTGGCATCAGCCGACCACTACGTCATGCTGTGTTATGGTTCTCCGGCTTTCCACGAAAAGCAATCTAGTTCGCTCGCTCGCTGAGGGCCAACGTGTGGCCGCTTTTTCCGGGGCTGCTTTGTTTACGCACATCGTGGCAGGTGTTCATGACTCCGGAGTTCCCGGCTTTAATTGAAGCATATTACGAACGAATCGTGTTCCGCAACAAACCACATTAGCCGATTTGTGGACTGTATGGTTTTCGAGTTACCACCAGTGCCTTATCGTGGACTTTTCCAATGTCCTCAGCTTCGATTAATTAAATTGATGAAATTGTTTGAGAGATTTGTTCAAAATGCCCCTCTATTGTTTTAGCTATCGCCAGTGCCTTATATTGAATTTATATAAAATCCTCAGTTCCATAGCTACATGTGTTGATTAACCCTGGTCGTATTTGGCGCGAAATTTCTAGCTGTTGTGGTGACCGATAACCTGAATTTTGAAGTTGCGTGGCTATTGAAATTCGGCAAACCGTACCTCACAATTACGCCTGTGGTAGAGAAAATGTTCATCAGTGGGAGCAACCTGTTTTCAGTTTTTCTGCTTTGCCTTATTTGAAGGCATCGTATTCATGCCTGCGAATTTTCACGAAGACTATTGGACCTTTCTAATAGTCCTTGCTTCTTCATTCATCTTTTCCCTTCACAAAAGGTTTCGCATAAACGCAACCACGCATAGAACATCTTCGATATTAAGTTGATGCGTCTTACTCTACCATCTGTCTCGTAAAATGTGGAAATGCGCTTTTTTCTATTATTCGCTGAAATAGTTATAACATTCAACGGCATACGTCGCGCGTGGTCCGCATTTTCTAAACTCATGACTTGCCAGTTATCCGTTTGCTGCAAGTAGTAGGGAAAACAGGTGGACTGTTTAACTAGACGCACTGACGTGAGCTCTGATGAATACTCTTTGTATGTTAACTAATGGTTTCTGAGCTGGCCAATTCTTTGTTTCCCCGTGTGCATCAATTTTGTCTTCATAATCCTGCTGTGTCATGTTTGCTTCGGTTGTCTTGCCGAGTATAGTCAATGATACACATAGAAGGCAATGTATTATCACGAGAGGCAAGCTAAGTGTCGCAAGTTGGAGAGTAGGGACAGTTGGGTGACTTGGTTTGAATCACGACCGAGTTAGGATTTTAGTATGTAGATACGTATGAACGTTCCCTATAGGCCACTGATATTGATATGTGCACAGTGTTCACAATTATTGAGAAATGGTCACTGATTTGTACTTAAACTGACACCACGCCTGTGGCAATGCTGTGTGCACCGACTCTTACAGTACCCGGGAAATAGCTCCTGTAGCTTTCTTCAGCTCGATATAGGGCTTGCATTAAGTTGCTTACGAAGCATCACTTTATAGGCTGGCGCGGGGAGAGAACCATTTGTTTGATTACCGACATAATATACTCAATAGTTTTTGATGCATAGTGTGCAATGAACCTCATGTGTTGAATTGTTGTAATTTCAAGCATTATTAGTTTATCACTGTTATAGTACGTGCTTGAATTTGACAAGCTCATTTTTTTCTTTGTTTGTTGATTCAAATTTACATATATTCTACCACATAGGTTAGCGACAGTTGTAATTACTCTTGTTTTTACTGCTTATGTGCATTGATGTTCCCCTTCTTTTTTTGACTCAGGTAGGGCCTGCAGTATTTCTAAATAAATAATTGAATTAACATTGTCGAGACGCTAATGACATAATTACACCGTGATGATCAACAATTGTTTGTGGGGATGCCACCTTTCGGTGAAGTGTCATTGTGTCTTTAAAGTGTCGAAATTGCAGTTTGTAACGATAGAGGTTGTAGCATGATTTCGATTGGACACCGCCGTCATAAGCGATATATTTTTTTTTGTCAGAACCACAGCTTATATACAAGTGAAAGCGATATTCGACCGCCATACGAGTACGAAACTCCAAGTGACTATGTGCCAAGCTAGTGAGCAATTGCCGCTCCTCGTTCTTCGTCAATTAAAGCTGGAGAATTCGTCCGTGGTAGAAACTTAAGTGCCACCGAAATTGAGAGAATACATTCACTACTGATCACTGATCCATTAAATGTGAAGGGAACACATGGGCGGGAAACAGCAGTTGCGATTTCTGGGCAGGCGTCACTAAAAACGGAGAAATACTTTAATACCGCCGGGATTAATTTCACGATAAACACTGCCTCCTCACGTTTCAACTTCGCTGGTTAAGCGTCTGTACTCCGTGCTCGAGTGTTCATTTTTTTCCGTAGCTTTATTTAAAGTCGATTAGGCTATACTTCCAAGACATTTAATTTACTTGTTTTCGTGCAGCGAAAATCCGCTCAGCTTGTTTGGAAAAGACGTTGCTCTGGAGAAGGCATCGCGTTATTGCTTTAGCAACTAAGGCTCGGTGCTGAAATCGGGACGTGGCATATTGATCAGCGGTAAGCCGTGCATAGCGCATACACACAAATAAAAGTGTGTGAAATCAAAGGCGTAATGATAAAAGCGACAAACGATTTTTCACCGAAGTGCGAAGCCGCAACAGCTGGCGTTGTTTAGTTTCGCGATAGCAATCATTGTGAGTAAACAAGCTTTTCATATTTTGATCTCAACTTGTCTCGGGTGGTGACGATGAGTGCACCCATGTCGTCGTTCTGTTTATATTGAGAACAAGGTTCTTGAGTATAGTTTGTGTATGTAAAAGACATTAGTATTTCGTTATGCTTTGACACGTACCCGCTCACTAAAGCACACTGCACTAACAAGAACACAAACCTCGCAGCATCCTTCCTCAATCTTTTATTTTCATTTTGTGATGTAGCACCAAAACAAAAAGCGATGTGCCATGGTGACCAATGCAAATCTGCCGGCCTAGCGCGAAGTTTCCTGCTCCCTTAGCGTGGAGGCATAATATGAGACTACGCCGCAGCTCATGTGCGCTTTCCTGCATTAGGAGTCGTGTATCAGGAAGAGCTAGCACTCCCCTCCTATTTAGGGCTTGAACTATGCGTCAGGCGCTAACATTGTGTCTCCTACGTTAAGCCTGCCGCGTGAGTCCTGGACGTTGTTAGACTTGTCGACGTTGGAGCCGTTGGAGCTCCAACGGTTGCCGTTGGAGCGCTTAGGGTTGTTCATTCAGCCATGGTAACTTGCACCGTGGTCCATGGCATAGTAGCCACACATGCGTGGTCGGCTGTTCAGTGAGGCACCTCTTTACGCTTGGTGTTAAGGTGCCTTTAGTTAACGCTGTGTCATGCACATGCGCGTTCAACTGCTCAACAACTTCAATTTAACTTTAAAGTACATGCCTGAGTTCATTAACGTTATTCCTTCCAACATGTGACCTCAGCTTAGAGATAGCGTTGAAGATCTAAGGTCGAAGCCTTTAATGGCTCATACTAGCGGCGTCCGAACGACCGTCCATTTGTGCCCTGAAACGGTACCAGATGTGGCCTCTCCTCCATTCGCTCTCTCGGCAGTAACGAAATGACACAATGGCGGCATCCGACCATCTATCCGTCCGTGCGCCTTCACCCTCTCTAACCAATCACGGGATGGCACAGTGGCGCGCCCAGCAACGCTCCTTCGTCAGGCATGCACAGGTTTTTGCCGAACACAATTTGGAATTTCCCAAGTGTCCTTCAGCTTTTTTCATTGCTTTGTTTCATGGAAGTATATATAGTTTTGAATTATTCTATGGCTAAGACAAGCGCCCAGTGGAACCACCTCCTTTCTTGGCAACGTCTACTGCATTGTCAGATTATTTGAGCGTACCTATCATCCGTTATGCAATATTTATAAAACAAAACTAGAATAGCTAAAACTGCAAACAATAAAAATGTAGATAGTAAATAAATTTAAATAAAAATAATAGAAAAAGTTAAAGGTAAGCAAATTAATAAATACGTTCTACACATAATGACAGACGGCGGTCGCACTTTTATTCAATAAGAATTCTTGGTGCACGCTTTATTTGTCTAATCTTCTCCTTCCCGCTACGTGCGTTCATATTAAGTTCAGATTTCTTAATAGGAATGTCTTCATCTGTCCACATATTTTTCGTCATTTCAATTTTACGCGAATCAATGATTTCGCTTCCGCTATTTTTGCTTCTTCTTACTACGGTGTGTGTTCTTTCTTATAGCTTTTTTTCCCCCAGGAACGCTCTTTAGCCTAACTGCCTCGGCCCCTAGTGAGGCTTATTGGGCGCTCAGTGGCGGGCTGAATCTCGCTACGGCTGCAGCGCCCCCACGCGCGCTCGCACCATATGGCGCTTGCTCGCCTCAGTGCCTCGCTTCTGAACAAGTCCCGCGATATAAAGCGCGCTTCGAGAGAACTTTGCGGGACGCCTCCCTACATCTTCGTTTCTTATACACTCCTATTTCTGCACTTCTTACTCGTCACAGTGACTTGCAGCGCTCTCCTCCAGCTGGCCTGGTTCGCAGAATCCGTAGCTCGAGCGTATTCACGAGAACGCTGAGGAACCGTGAGAAGAGGTTTGAAAACGTCACTCCACGGTACGCTGTTTTTAACACGCCTACTCACTTCTGGTTGGTTATCTGCAGTAGAGAAAAAAAAAGAAAATAACAAACCTACTTTATTAATTACTGCGCGAGGTGTCTGCTCTTTTGTAAGGAATTCCCAGCACTCTTAGTCAAATCAAGCGCGATATTCTGTTCTCTCTGATCTGGAAGTCTTGGTGGCGGTACCTCCGTATAAAAATAGAATAATATTTCCTATATAGGCTCTTGAAAAATCTGGCCTTTTGTTCTGTTGTCAACCTTTGTAACAATGGCGTGGTCTTACTCGGGCAAGGCTTTGGAAGCAGGTGCGGCGTTTGACTCCGACACTGCCCGCTGCAACCAGAGTCACGTTGTACTTGTATTATAAACCCTTGAAACTCGCGTAGTGGACTTTTTGTGACTTTGTCTATGGTTTTTGCTACAGCTTTGCAAACTGCAGCGACACTACGATGCCCGCGTGTTTTGGTGAGCTGTAGTCCTCAAACGTCGACTAGAACGCGCCTGGTTCAGGAAACAAAGGAGTACGTGTCATGTATGAACTATGTTTCACAGAATTCTTCGAGCTGTGCCGGCACCATGGGTGTCGATTTCTGACGACCGTGCGAGCTACTCGACCAGACGAACGGTCTCGAACTATGTGCTTTAAGAGCTGTTTAGCTACTGCTGCAGCTTCTTAATCGAGTGTGTTCGGTGCTCGAGTAACCGCCATGGCTCACTTGAAGGCCGCTATTTCTCAATAGAGTGCCAGAGGGTGGAAGTTGCGTAGATAAGAGGCTGGAGATAAACTACGGCCTTGTTGACTGATAGCATTCCTGTGTGCGTGCAGAACTTCATCTTCTCTCTTCCATAGAGTTTCCTAAAAATAACTAGAGCGGACTGTGGCACTGCGACCGTTCAGCGACCATGGGGATGACTAGTAGTACACGAATTTGCTTAGTCTTCGTACTTGCGGAGGGGGGGGGGGATGGCACTTGTGGCTTCGTTTATTGCAGTCTTCCAGCTTCGTTTAGAAGGAAAGAACGAACCCATTCCAACTTCGTGACCCAGTTTGAAATGATAAGCCTTAAATAATAAGGTGGTGAAGCGCAACCGCTGAACATAGGCTGATTTTTGTTTCGCGAGAAAACAGCTCTAAGCCACACGAACGCACACGGAGTAAGAAGTACGAAGACTAGACAAATCCATGTACAACCCATCATTTTCATGCTTGCTGAAGCGCCATGCGTTGCAGCTCTCATAGACACTAGCGCCACAGTTATTCTAGTGTATATTTAGGAAACTTTATGCTATCTCCCTGTTACTTCTTCCCACACTTCCGAGTGAATACTATCAAAACAGAAGCTCGACACCGGTTAACGCCCCTGCCTTTCCTGCTCTCACCCTCTCTATATTTATCCCTGCTTGATCGCTGCAGAAATACCTGCGAGTGACCTGCCTTGTTGAGCGAGTATGACACTGCCATGCGTGTGTGTTTTTTTATTCACCCCCTTCCCTATTTCCCCATTTCTAAGTGTAGAGCATTTAAAGGGCGCATGCTGTCGTGTGTCGTCGCTTCGCATAACGCCCCATGCGTAGCATATTGAGCACATGCTCGTGCCAAAGAGAACTCTGCTTCCTCTTGTTATTTGATTGCCTTGATGATTATCACTTATTATAGTTAGCAGAAAAAGATCTGGTGCGCTTGGCGTAAGGCAGGCAAAACCACGCATAAAACTACAAAACAAAATTGGAAGCAAACGTGAAATAAAAAGAGAAAGGAAAAAATAGGAGGACAATGAAAATAGCAAAAAAGACAAGGAAATATATAAACAGATGGAATGGAATAAATTAAAAAAAACACGAAAAAGACAGGAAAAAGGAAAAGGGGGAAGAGAGAAGGAGAGGAAGCAGGAAATGAACAACCGAAATGAAACAGAAAAGGCAGCTTAGCTCCACACATTCATCGAGCTAGCACGAAGCTGTGTTAATTTTCCTCCTGTCTTTCTCTATTTTCCTTCCTTTCTAATAATGCTTTCCTACTTCTTGCTCCACTTTACATCTTCTTCATAGCAGGGTAGCGCATCAGATGTTTATATTCCTGTTTGCCTTTTAGCATTACATATATAGATATATCTCTTTCCTCTCCGTTCACATATATCAACATTCGGGGAAGTTTTCTTGTGTCGCTTATCAGGTATGCGATTCTCATTTATTTTAGCTTACTTTCACGCCCGAAGCGCGTTATTGGTGGTTATTGCTGAGTGGTTACATCCGACGCGACAAACGTAAGTACGAGTAAATGTGACAGCCACCTTTACAAGAACTAATGAAATTGTGAAAAACAAAGCAGACCATATGTGATCTCACTAACTATGGAACGGTAAAAGAATGCTGCTGAACATGGGAAATATATAGGAAACAATATAGAATAATAGAAATAATAAATAAATAAATAAATAAATAAATCTGTGAGGATGATGGGGACAACCGACTATCGACAAAGGAAACGGGCAGGACATGGTGAAACCGGTGCCTGTCGCGAAGAGATACTCTGAGATTATCTCACTGTCTGGTGTCCATACATGAATGCGCACTAGTTATGTATGCTACAATGTATAAAGAAGTGTATAGATTGGCAATTTTCACTGATGTTTTTTTATTATTTCGAAGCATTTTCTACATAACAGTGCCGTAATTCAAAGCATTTTCTACATAACAGTGCCGTGCTGCAGAGCATATATGTTATGAAACAACCATACCCGATGGAGTATAGTTCACCTTGTACGTGCGCTTTCCCTAACGATGTCCGAAGCGTCTTCATGGAGTGTGCGTACTCTGTCTTCTAGCGTGTTTTACCGCGTGCACAACGCTTACCACCCCAGTACCATGCAGCCTGAAACTATCTGCGTGTGTTACTTAGTATGTGCGTGATACAGCGCCTCTCACTCATTGTAAGCAGAAGCATATTTGTTAGCACGAAAGATTTATCACGCCAATGTCGCGCCAAACAAATGGTGCACTGCGGAGTTCTTGCGCCATGCATGCACCCTCAGGGCGTGTCGAACAACCTTGTAGTGGAGGCGAAGGGCCGGGTGGAACGCTGGAATCCGGGGCGTGGGATTCTCGAAAGTGGCCATGAGCTAGCCTGTGCACCAGAGTGCAAGCACGTATAATGCCATCCATGTCTAGACGCCGACAACGCAAACGTGTCGAGCGAAACTCATTACGAGAGCATTAGGGTTCTAATTACCCTGCCGGCACACAGAGACTGATGACGTGTTCTAAGCTTTTACGCCTGCGTTCCGCAAGCCAGCCAACAAAATTAGGAAAATGAAAGAAAAACTCAACATGGGACAACAATTTCAGAAATCGGGAAAGTCTTTTTATTGTTTTGTTTGTTTAGTGTTCCATTTGTCCCGTTCCCTCTAACCAACTACAGTGTGGTTGTGTAAGATGAATGACGGATGGGTATAGTGAGTAGTTGCAACATTGATGTGCCTTTAGGCTTATCTATATAAAACAGGAAACCATTAAAGCTTTCGAATTAGGCCAAATTTTGACAGCTAATTGAAAATGATTCTTAAACACGTCGCTGTTTTGAAGAGCCAGTGTTTGACATCATGTGCTTGCGTGGTGTTACCACTTTCGTGGCAAAAGACGTTAATTTCTCAATCAAAACATTCCCAGCATATCCACGAAATGAATGATGATGAGTGTGCGAAGCTCCGGGAGATTATTCGGGAGCACATGGCTCGACCCTAACGAGATTCGCACCTAAAAAAATGCATTCTTGATTTGCAAGAGTGCAACTACTGCTCAGCTTTTGTTTTACAGTGAGAGGTGTTATAAGATCACTTTCCAGGTCACGCGCAGTTGTTGTCCGCCCCCGCCGCCAGTGTCCGTAACCACATCGTGCTAACCACGGTGTCCGTAACTTTGCACCAATGGCACAGTGGGGCTCGAACTTGGGTCCGCTGGGTGCTAGCCTGTATTCTACCACTGAGCTACACTGGTGCTTGTCACTTGTTGTCAAGCTTGCCTTAGACAGGCTTGATGTCGGGAAAGCAATCGCGTTAACACTACTTATAAAGCGTTTTACAACAGCGAAAGAACAACCAGTCGTCGCACAATGCGCACGGCATAACGAGTGGGCAGTCCAATGCTCCAACCCATTACAAAAGCTTGTTCTTGTTCCCCTATTAACTGTGGCGCATACCCACTTGAGCCACATATCCTCATCGTCGTCAGCCACTGCATCAACAATTGGCACGAAATTCCTTGCAAGTGTTTAGCGGATACCACGCTTCTCAGAAGAATGACGAAAAATAGCATAGCGAATGCTGGCCTACTACCCAAAAGTTTATCATTAATGCCATAGAGGGTACCAAGCAAGTGTGCTTCCAGTAGTTGCCCAATGAGTGTTTCAGAAAGGCTCGGCACTTCTAGTTTTCGCTGTGACTGTGCTGCACCTACCGCGCCGGTCTGGTGTTTTTTTATTTAACAGTAAGGCTGTTCTCAGTAGAGCTTCCCCATCCGTTGTCTCGGGGACTTGCGGCTTGGCAAGAGTGAGACTATGTAGGAGTGGAATGACTATCACGATATCACGATGCAGTATGGGCGAGGATGAGGCTTGATGAAAAGGCCTAATCAATGAGAGGCGCACAAGTATGGGCCTGATGAAGAGGGGCATCAGCTTCATTGTTTCGACAGCATTCGCAAAGTGGAGCTGGCTGCACATTTGTTGTTGTTGAGGCTCAGCTGGGTTGAAGCCTCCTTCTCTTGTGACGACACGTGACGACGCGTGAAGACGCGCGAGCTTCCGCTCGGCCGTTGGCCACTTAAGGGGGATCTTCTGGTACAAGCGGTTAAGGCTTGTTCACACCTAAGGTGGAGCGGCCAAAACGGAGGAGCGGGAAAGCGGAGGAAACCTCCTCCACGGGCGGTGAAAACCGGACTCGCTCGCTGGATTTCGTGCCGACTGGTTGTGCCCCCGCGATCTCCGGCGACAGCACAGCTCTGGCCGACTGGCTGACCCTACGCCATCTCCTGACGCTCAAAAGGGCTCTCGCTGAGTGGTTCCCCGTCCTCGGACTTGTGCGACCGTGTCAATCTTTCCTATATTCTCCTTACTTCAGTATGTAACTGTCTGTGAGCCTTTCTCTCCTCCTGCTCCTCTCTCCACATACCTTTTAATCCTATCCTTTTACTCCTTACCCCCACCCCTTGTGAGCTACTGTTGAGGTGTCCTCCCCCTGAGAGACAGTTACGGGGCTCACTTTCATGTTCTTTTCTTTTAAGAATCACCTCTCCCAGCATCTCTTATAATCGTATGGTGGTTTTGGGACGTTAAACCCCACATATCAATCAAGAATCACCTCCCCCAAAACAGCACCCTTTGGGCACCAGTTATATTCAACCCGCCAAAAGTCTCCACTTTGCCGCAGCCAATAAGAACATGATGCGTTGCTGGCGCTGGTGTAAACATCCAGCTGAGCCTGAAACAATGCGAGATAAAGGCACGCAATGGTTCTATATTTAGTGCAGGTGGCTAGGGTGGACAAACAATGCCACGTGATGGCAAACCACCTTCAAAAGCGTGAGATGCCTCCTCGGCTGCATGAGTAGCCAGTTGAGCCGTGCCGTTTGAACAGGTATTTTGGATGCAAAACCATGTCAGCTAATTGACTCTGTCATGAAGAGCCGTGCTGGAGACACCGCTTGAGCCATCACGACGTATTTCCGTGATTGAGTCTAGGCAATAATGTTGTGCGGATAACGTAGGCTTAGGTTAAAACTGTGGTTATCTCGAAAGCCGAGTGGTCGTCACATAATAGCCTAGTTTTCTTCCCTTTCGCAAGCGGTCGCTTAAGAGCTCTATCGCCGCTTTTTGAGCCCATTAGTCTGTGTCGTTGATCAGTTCTCTATGAATATTCAATCACCGTCAACGTGCCAACTCCTCATATTTCCGCCTTTGCGCATATAACAAAATACGGCTTCCCGACAGATTGCGTTTTTGCCTAATATATCAGTTTGTTACCTAACTTTTATATCGAAGTTTTAGGCTCGGAGTACTGAGTGTCTAGTGTCGTTATATTTGACAGATTTAGTTTAGTGTCCGCAACAGCTTTGCGAACGCAGCCTGCCATAGAAAACGAATGACAGGCTGTGTCCGCAGAGCTGCTGCGGATCACGAACTAAATCTGTCTATGGTATAAGTAATGAAGCGTAGCCCAGGTTAGGTGATATAAATTGTAGCGCGGTTAAAACAAAGTGTACGATGTCTTTTTGTGATCAGGTGGAGCACTCTGTCATTCTACGTTCTCGTAATGTACGTAAATTCAAAGCATACAGGATAGCTAATGTTTTCTGACTTAAGTCTTTCATACTATATACTGACGGTCATTTCAATTTACACTGACATCAATGTCTTTGCTGCTTTTTGGTCTGGTAGGTAATGCATCAAAAGCTGGTTGCTGTAATAGGAGGCATGTTGTCACGCACCTTTTGACACACAGTTAGTTAGGGTATAATTGTGCTATACTAGCTTTTGCGACAAGACAAATATTTGGGTAAATACTCTCCAAAAGGAGCCCATGAGATTTTCGCGTTACTCTGTACTTAGTAAATAATGAGTTGATTGAAGCAACTATGACAGCATAATGAACTCTCCGGGGCACACAATAAAAATGAGGTTCTGTGACTTGCGGATATATTTTTCAATATAATAAAAGTAGGGAATGAAGTTGCTTTCAACATTTCTTAGAGACAGTTTAGTTCACTTTAGTTGGTCGTTAGGATGAAATCAATGTTTTTAACAGAGCCTGCTGATTTTGGGCATACGGAATGAAATGCACATCAGTCACAATACACTGAATGCTTATTCTTGACGTTGATATCAGTCCTAATAGCAATACAGAAGTACATCAGTAGTGATGATGGAAATAAGAGTAATGAATCTTAATGCCTCCTTTTACGCTTTTTTATGCTTAAATTTTGTCAAAATCTCAGTTGGTTTGCCTGGAAGCAGTGTTTTATGTCAATATGACTTGAAGGCGTAAAGCAATAAAAATACCACCGATAGATGGCATAAATGTTGGTGGTTCTGCTACAGTTCTTGCTATCCCCTAGAAACGAATTTTTCTATGTACTTTCAAATTCACAACGCATAACATTACGAAGAGATTTCTGAATAATTTTCACAGGTGACTGCTTATTATCAAGGAGGGGGAAGAAGTAAAAAGGGAAAAGGCAAGAAGGTTGCCGTAAACACATTCGGTCGGCTACCCTACTCGGGTGTTTGGGAAAGATGAATGGAAAGATCAGAAAGAGGGAGGAGAGAAGTGAAGAAAGTGAAAATACGAGAGACAGTGAATTTGCTGTATTGTGTAAAACTGCGCGCTGACTGCATGCTACGCAATCAATATTACGAATAAATCAAGTGTAATGTAAACATGAATTCATGTTTCAACACAATCTTTGAAAGTATATATGCTCAAAGCTGTTGTATGTGAAGCACGCACGAATTACATTTCGAGCAATTTGTTTTTATGGAAAGTCTGTGGTATGTTTGTCGAACAACTCGTCGCCAGGACGAAGTAGACGGTCGAAGCCTCATGGTTCCTGGACAAAGAAGACTAGGAAGTGCTTCCCCCTCAAGGTGATAACAGGCAACGTTCGGAACCCTGTTTCGTAACTGTGAAGGTTTATGGCTTTCTTAGTGCCATTCATTTGAAGTTTAACCTTTAGTGCCTTTTCCTAGCACTTGTAAATTGCATGTACGGTATCCAGAAGATAAGCGAGAATGGGGTCTTTGAGGCACATTAGACTTATACCGGATTTCTACTCGTCCTTTCAACTCAATTTGTACCCTTAATCACCCTAACGCTACACAGAGTAGGCGCAAGAAAGAATATAGGCGGCATCACCTTTTCTAAAGCGTCTCGGTTTACAGATGCAGATAATAGAGGCAAGCAGGCGGTTCTCGTTTTCAGAGTTTCGTGGGAAAATATAGTCAGAGTAAATTTTCATTAAGAACAGCAACTGTGATTGTTGCGGCAAGCAATCTTCTGTAGCGCCTCCTTGAGTGTTCTCTGTATAGAGAAAATGTGCCTGATTTACTATGCACGGTTAAGTCAATCTACCTGTGGTAAGTAATTCAAGTTGCTAAGCGTGTAAGGAATGTTCAGAAACCTCAGCCCTGTAGTTCGGGTTAGCCTATGTATCGAATATAGTGTTCGAAAAGTTTTTATTCCTACAGTAGCTACATTTCAGGCTACAGCATATAGTCGTAGCCTGTGTATCCGTAGCCCCTGTAGTTATATGCATTCGTATCCTATATAGTATAGTCGTATTTGTCTTGATGTGGGCTTCATCAAGAGGCGTTTGATGATAATATAGCGAATTTCAGTATGCTACGACTGGTGGTGCGCAATGCACGTATCTACATTAATGAATTTTCTTTTCTGGCGTGACAGAACGAAACATGGAACGTTTAGCGGGCGGAGACAACTATGGGGAAGCAAACAAAGCCAGGAAAAACATAAGTGGTGTTACTTCTAGAGTCTAATTGAAGTGTTGTAGGGGCTGAAATGTTAGATTTCCAAAAAAAAAAACCTAAATTGTTTGAATAATATGCGGCAGTTATAAAAATGGGACCAAAGCATGCTTTTTTTCGGAACAGCGTCAAGTTTAAACTTTAGCGCTTTGAATGTAACAACCTTCCATAAAAAGTTACGAGCTACTACTTTCCAGGAAATTGATTTCGGAAATGCGACAACGGGATAAAACCAACAGCTTAAAGCGCATTTGTAATGAATATGTTGTAGCAGACTAGAAGGGGAAAAAAATGGCCCCGTATCAGCATGTCTCACTGCAAATGTCATCAAATGACAATAGTCATCCACCTGAAGAGAGTGAATAAAACATTTATTTTATGTTATGTGAGAGAAAATAGGTGAATGGAATTCTGGAATGCCACGTTGCGTGCAGTGGGTAGGTGCCACCACCGTATCATCTTAGCAAAGCGTAGAAAACACCCGCCTTTTCGTGCATAGCGTTGCATTGTCAGCTTAGTGTAATAAACTGTACGTTACTTAGAATTACTTGTACATACCTTTTATAGTATAAAAAAACACCACAGTATATTGACGTGTTAATGTTCTGCGTCAGGTATGCGCGAATTTTGCTGCTTATTCGACACTACGCGCAAGTATGAACGCAGACACCACAGCAACATCAGTGGGTGCTGCAGGTGTGGTTGGATTTTGGAACTAAAAGCCAGCAAAATAAAAGGCAAGGAGAGAAGCCGTTTCGGGTGACAGACAGACAGACAGACAGACAGACAGACAGACAGACGGACGGACGGACGGACGGACGGACGGACCAAAAACTTTGTGTCAAGGTATCCCAAGAACGTCTTTGAAAAATGTGCGCCTGAGATGAACATACGGCGTCACAGCAGGCGCTAGGCGTATGATTTCAGGCAAAATTTTCCATTAAATGCAGCTGATATTGCGTGCCAAACGACAATCACTACAAATTTCTAAACTTTGTCACATGAGAGCGAACAAGGACTGCATATATTGTGGTTCTCCTATCGGGTCATGAGAGCAACTTGGATGTTGCCTCAACGTGCTAGGGGAGCAACGTGTAATTTGCCTCAAATGTAATGACAGGCATGTGTAATTCGCCTCAACGTGTAACGATAGGAACATGCAAGTTGCCTCTTTGGAAGAGTACTTTAGCGATGTGGCCACAACTGCAGGATCATGCGCAATAGCGCGTACCTACATGAGCCCTAATGAAAAACCTTGGGAAAGGCACGGCACCCATATAAGGCTCTCACCCTTTGAAAACACGCTCAGTCTTTTACTTCACGCAAACGTAAGTAGAAAATACGTGGAAGGAAAGTGTTTTCGAAGTTTCGGCGCAGGAGTAATCGATCACTGCCAAGGGAGCTTACTCGGAAGCCTCATTCTGCTGAAGATTGCTAAAGCATGAAAAAAAGAGAAAGCTCGGCTGCGGAAATTAGCTTGGTTGCACATTCTCTCACTTCTTTTGCCTTTTTTTTTGCCACGTGGTTCATAAGGTGCACAGGACATTTTCGTGTGAGACGAGAGCCTTAAGCTGGAAAAGTGCCCCGAAAAAGCAGTAACGCAAGCACTAATGCTGTGAGGTGGTGTAATTTTCTGCCTCGAGCTCTACCGCTCACGTCAAGTAAGTGAAACGGCGTGTGATGACTATAACTGATAGTAAACGCTGGTGTAAAACGTCCCAAAACCACCAAATGATTACGAGTGATGCCGTATAGTGGAGGGTTCCGGAACTTTCGACCACCTGGGGCTCTTTAGCGTGCACCCAAATCTGGGCAATCTGCCCTACAGCATTTTTGCCTCCACCGGAAATGCAACCGCCACGGCTCGGATTCGATCCCGCGACCTGCGGGTCAGCACCCGAGTGCTTTAGCCACTTGACCACCGTGGAGGATGGCTTGTGTGGACCAGTCAACTGATTCAGGCAACATTTTCGTTATTAAAACGCATGACTGAAGAAAATCATGCTGCCATCATGGTGTATCAGTTCTTTCAGTGCTCGGTTGCTGACCCAAAGGTAGCGGGTTATATCCTGGCAGTGACGGTCGCATTTCAATGGAGGTGAAGTACCAAGGGACCGTGTTCTGTGACATGTCAGGGCGCGATAAAGAACACACGATGGTTGAAACTTCCGTAAAATTCCACGAATACATCCCTACAAACATATCGTGGCTTGGAGATGTTAAACACCAAGTTTTATTATTACAGGGGTTCCGAGGGGAAATGCTCGAGGCTCGTGTACAATGTTGTTGATCAATGTGGCTTTCTGGGCCACCTGTTACCCGCTGACAAAGTGAAGCGTTTCAGCACGTTCCAACACGAGCGCCAGAAGCAGGTTGACGCACAGGACAAGGGTGGACTTACGACTAAGATTGTTAGTTTGTATGTTAGCACCATCACTGCTGTTTGTTCTTTACGAATGTGTGGCGGTGTAGTAGTAAATGCCTTCTTTTAATAAACTTTGGCTGTAAGTCTAGCCTTCTATTTAAAAAAAATTGATTTGCTGCACAAATTTGAAGGAAAACAAGGGAGACTGGAAATGGCACTGTGCTCTTTCCTGTCTCCCTTGTTTTCCTTCAAGTTTGCGCAGCAAATCAATTTTTCAAGTATGACCCAACTATTCTGCAAAAAAGCTTTGCTAGCCTTGTACACTGCGCTTCTATTCTTCATGTGCTCACTTTTTCATGTACAGGAACCCTTCACTTTGCAGGTTACTGTGTCTATGTACGTGAGAAAACCCCAGTTGGTCGAAAGTATACGGAGTCCTCAACCATGGTGCATTTTGCAGTCTGAGTCATTTCGAGAGGTTAAGCCCCACAAATAAGCCAACTAGCCAGATATTCTACTGACGCCTTTCTGTGAGTGTTTTTTAAAGTAGTGTTGCCTGTCCGTCCGACCATTTAAATGATGCAAAAGTAATACCCGCAGAGTGGTGGTAAAGTTGCCTTATATTAGTATTGTTTGCCTTAGCATTAGATTATGCTAGGAACGTGACAATACAAAAAAAAAAGCGCCAGGCCTGCGTGAATCGCGCAGTACATTTACAGCGAAATCAGGTTGAGCAGCAGCCTTTCAGAGTCTTTTTTAAACACTATATATTCGTGCAACTGCTACAAGCACACTTGCAGGGTACCCACTGCGCCATAAAGCATCATAAATTTTGCGGAGTAGGAGAGGATTCACTTTGCCACCGTTCGTCATTTTTCGGACAATCGTGGTACCCGGTACACTCTTGCAAGGAATTTGGTGCAATTTTGTGAAGCCCAGTTGACGACGACAACGAACTATGCCTGAGGCTTTGTAATGGATTGAAGCATTCGATGACTCACTGCTTACGGAATTAGTATGCGTGGCGCCTGTTGGTTCTTTTGCTGTTATAAAACGCTTTATTGCTCCTATTAACGTGATTTTAATGCGACGCATTTCTTAGCGAACTTCGGCGACTTTGAGCGAAGTCTAGCTAGTCTGAAGCGGAGCGATCGCGTAGCGAGCTAGGAGCTATCGAGCGATGGCTAGCGACTAGCGAAGCGAGCGAAGCGAGCGAGCGAGCGGGCGAGCGAGCGAGCGAAGGCGAGCGAGCGAGGCGAGCGAGCGAGCGAGCGAGCGCGAGAGCGAGCGAGGAGCGAGCGAGCGACAAGCGAGCGAGCTAGGAGCGAGCGAGCGAGAGCGAGCGAGCGATGCGAGCGAGGCGAGCGAGCGACGCGAGCGAGCAGGAGCGAGCGAGCGAGCGAGCGAGCGAGCGAGGAGCGAGCGAGCGAGCGAGCTAGCGAGCGAGCGAGCGAGCGAGCGAGCGAGCGAGCGAGCGAGCGAGCGAGCGAGCGAGCGAGCGAGCGAGCGAGCGAGCGAGCGAGCGAGCGAGCGAGCGAGCGAGCGAGCGAGCGAGCGAGCGAGCGAGCGAGCGAGCAGCTAGCGAGCGATAGAGCGATCGATCTATCTATCTAGCTATCTATCTAGCTATCTATCTATCTATCTATCTATCTATCTATCTATCTATCTATTATCTATCTATCTATCTATCTATCTATCTATCTATCTATCTAGCCGCCTATGACTTTTAGCTCTCATGGCCGTTTGGATAATTGTATCGATACCAACCTTGGTATGGCATAACATGACTATATGACGAGCGTATTTGACTAGTCATAACATGAAAATCATGACGTGTATTTCATGAATGTCATGATACACATTTCAAGGTCTTACTGCTCTTGCGGTGGTTTCATTCACATCATCATCATCATCAGCAGCAGCAGCCAAAGTCCTTTCCCATGTTCCGCCAGCTAACCCGGTCCTCTGCTTGCTGCTGCCAATTTATACCCCATTCACATTCATTCCTTCATTCACATGGCATGTGGCAAAACTGGTATGGTATGACATGACTGCATGGTGAACACAAGCGACAGACCCTAACATGAAAATCATGACATGCGTGTCATGTAACAACATGGATACATGCCACGCTCATGATGCGCTCGCGGCCGTTTCGCTAGCGTCACATATACCAAATTTGGTATTCGTGCACATGAATGGTTGACAAAGGTATGTCACTGGTGCAAGCATGATAATCATGAGATGCGTGTCATGTAACATGACTACATGCCACGCTCATGATGCGCTGGCGGCCGTTTCGCTAGCTTCACATGTACCAAACTCTGTATTACGTGACGCGAACGGATGGCATAGGTAAATGACACATCCAAACATGATAATCATGACATGGGTGTCATGTAATAACATGACTACATGCCCCACTGATAATGCGCTCGCGGCCGCTTCGCTATCTTCACATATGCCAATTTTCGTATTAGCTGACGCCAATGAATGACGAAGGCATGTGACTGGTGCAAAAATGATAATCATGAGAAGCGTGTCATGTCACAACATGACTACATGCCACAATGGAGGCGCCAATACATTTCGACGTGACGCGGCGCACGTGCTAGCCGGCGTTCATTTCGTCGCGTCACGCCGGCGTTGCCACGCCAGGCGCCGGACCAGCCATATACTCGCAGGCACGCGCCGCGCTGCGTTGCTTTGACGCATGCGCGTTTCGACGCGTCCGGCGTCCCTCCGTACGATAAAGAGGGAGACGCAGTGGTGTCTGGGTAACGCATCGGTGCCAAATACAGCATGTCACATTTCGCGCGGGTTGCCGTTGGGTGGCGCCGACGGACGCTGGTCGCGTTTGGCATCAGACCATAGACTGCTCGCGTTTTACTAACCTAGCGTCGCTGTACCCAGTGTGCGCGCGTGTCAACGCTACATTGGGGTATATTAGGCCCTTTCTGATGCGCTCAAAGCCGTTTTGATAGCTTCACATATACCTAATTTGATGCTACTTGGCATCATTGGGTGACGAAACATATGTTGGTTCAAACATGATAATCCTGACACGTGGTTCAAGTAAGAACATTACAACATACCACACTCATAGCGTGCTCGTGGCTGTTTCGCTAGCTCCACATATACTAAATTTGGTATCATGTGACGTCAATAGATGACCAAGGGAAACGACAGATGCAAACATGATAATTATGACATGGAAGTCATGTACGGCGTCATTTACCTCCGCCTCGTAACGTTGCACTAATTTTAAAGTGAAGCATCCACATTTCTCATTCGTGCTTCGCATATAAAGATTCCCACTGTACGTGGGATCTGCGAATTTTTTCCTGACATGAAGCCTGCCTAAGGCCAGTTTGTAACAGACTTTCGAGCGCCAGCGTTGCTCAGTTCTAGAATACTAGTTTTGCACGCATCGGACAAGGTTTCGAATCCTTTTGCGTATTTGGGCGTTTACTTGGTTGGTTTTTTTTCTTAATTTGCGCGATAGTGGTTAAAGACACCGACGGCGGCGGTGGACAACTACGGCGCATGGGACCTTTGTTGTGCTCTTCTAACAGCTTTAGCTGTAAAAAGAAAGGCTTTGCCGGCTTGTTGTCGAGTTCAGTGAATTATTCTCCTTTTCTGGTATTGTGTGCAGTGCAGAAACATAAACCAAGGGAGTTCAAAAAGCAAATTTTAGGGGCCACACTACAGCACAAAGGAAGGGAGAATGATTTCAATAATTAGCAATAATTCATTGGAATACAGCAGGATACAGAGAGGGGTAGCCACTATTATTGCTAGTATTAAGAGAAACACAATTTTTTTGAACAAGTCACGCAATGTGAGGGAGATGTTTTTTTGTTTAGAGTGATGAAATATAAACCATACGATGGAAAGTGCTGCCAAGAATGGGGGGAGCATAAGTGTGATAAAATTAAGAAAGTCACAATCGTGAAATGAAAGGATAGCAAACGTTCAGAGTTAAAACGGGTAACTATTACTTTACAGATGTGTTACTGTGACAAGCAAAATTAATATTTGAAGGTGGTTCTATTCTACTAATATGTGAGGGAAGAATGACTAATTAAGTGCAGTGTATGACAAATATCAATGAACTATTGTAATGCTGGGCAAGGCGTAGGCATGCACGACGCGGCTTTTGAAAAACGTATGCTTGCAACCTGGCATGCTAAGTAAAGCTGAGAAAAAGAAATGAAAGGGACATTGCGAGTATGAAAAGAACGTGGAAGGAACGCCTCAACTGGCTTTCACTAATAAAATGCTTAGCTCTCGTGCAACAATTAATTGGAAATATATTAAACTGTAGACAATGTATTAAAATTAATTGGGTCGAGTGTCATGTCAATAATTTCTCGAGAATATTTCATAGTGTTACCTAGACTGGATAGGATAAACTTTTATTTGGTCCTCCAAAACACAGATCACTGTGTTGCGGGCAGCTACCACGTGGGGACTGAGATTCCGAGCTCCTCAGCCGCTTCGCGGGCTTGGTGGACAGCCCAGAGCTGATCTAGACGACATTGCTTTTTATAGATGGGCATTAGCAGCAGCTGCATCGCCGAACGTAAGAATTCTAGTGATTTTTATGAAGACACGACTAGCTGGTGCTCCCGATTTTATTTCCACATATTCTATGTACTGTGCTTAGGCCTTGGATAGATGCTTTAAAGTTCCAATAAACGCTTCCTTGGTGCCTGCAAAAAACAAAACAAAAAACAGCTAAGTTACTTAATGGCCCTTCAAAACACGAAGCTCTCATTTAGTGTGTACTTGAATAGAGGGAACGTCCTCAACCGATCGTCGTGAATATTTTAATGATGAGAGATCTACGCTTACATTGGACGGTAGAGAAGACGGCATTCAATTTATGTTGATATGATAATTTTCGTATGATAAAAAACCAAGTATAAACTGCAGCTTGCGTTTAGAGATGAATAAAGAACTGTCCCTGCTTGGAAAATTTATATCAGAAATTCAGCGTAAAGAACACACTGAATGTCGCTGAATGTCACTCAATATTGCCCCATTGCTATGCATTATGCGTACAATTCGCTGCGTTACAAATTGTACAGTAAAAAGCAAACAAAGACAACATAACAAAGATGTATAGCATCAACAGTCGTCGGACTGCGGGAGATGTGAATGCTAGAATCTTTGGCCCTATGGAAATTTATTTGCTCTCTTCAGTACCATCATAGGCTTCGGAACACCAGGCAGTCCTGAAAAATAGGTATGTGATATGCCAATGAACGCAATAAAGCAGCACTGTCTAGACGACGTTGTGTAATACGCCATTGCACTGTGCCGCGTCACAGTCGAGTCAACACGATCGTCCCAGTGCTCGCAGGCCACTGCGGCCGCAGCTTTGTCTTCATCTTATGCAAACCATAAAGTTGCCACCTTGCCCTCCTGTACCAACACCGCAGGCCGATTCTGTAGCGCTGATGTTTATCATATGACCCCTCAAATGTTGGAATAACTCATACTGGAAGCTCCTGACTGGGAAATCACAAATCTTAGAAGTTGTTTATGATTACGGCTGCTCTTCTCGTACATGCCGACAAATGGACAAATGAGATATAGTGTATTTCAGTTATCAGAACGCAACAAGTACACATTCAATTTGACAAATGACAGAATCTTTTGTTAGTGATCAATCTTCTTGAAAAAAAAATGTTTCTTAAAGGTTTCGGTTTTGCTTCATTTCGTCCTATGCAATCGTAAGCCGTTCAGTTAGAAAGAATAGGTGACTTATAAGAACTGTATGAGATCTCGGCTGGTTTTATTGTAGCCTAGTGGGTCGGAACATCACCCTGGTGTAGATTGTTCTTAGATACTACAGGAGATTTTGTAAGCAGCACGAACCCGTAATTCTAAAGATAACGTCCTTCGGCACAACTTCCTTCTTTCATAATTTACTTTATAGTTTTTGACGAGCATGAGCTACTTTTTGTTATTGTTTCTTTAGAGTAAGAACTGTTCCAAATTTGAAACGTTTTCGAACAGGATATTGAGGTAGCTTAAACAAAATTTCATCTGCTTGTGACGTGTGAGGGGAGGCTACACAAAGTGTTGAGAGCATATTGTGAATACTTAGATCCCAAACGGGCGCTCCGTCTTTCTATTTAAAAAATTGAGTTGACAGCTCTGGTAACCCAAGCCAGTTAAAAACGTTCTGGCAACAAATTCAGGCGGATTCGTCACTGTACTGACAAAGGCTTGGAGGACGCTTGCGCTTCAACTTCATGAACCAAAAGAGATAGCGTGATGGCTCCCGCGCGCATCGCCTTCTCCATTGCTCTCGCTCTCGGTGGAGGCACTTCGTTCTCGGTGCATGCCTCAAACCGTGTAGGCGGGAAACCAATGACTGTACGCGTAACACAGCCCAATTCGATCCATCCTAGAATACCTACCACAAGTACAGTTGTTAGGGGCCCACAACGCCATACATGTTCCCTTTGCAAATCGCAGGAGGGCTCACTACGCGCCCATAAGTCAACACGCAAACCTACTCGGCTGCTCACTTTCTAGATGCTTTTTTGAAGCTTATGACGATTAAATATGTCGAAGAGCTTCGTAAAGGGTGGACGATTAAAAACATTTCGGGACTCTTAAGCTTCGCCTTTATGGGTTAAACTCGATAGCTATATCTTGTCTCGAGTGCGCACTCCCAACGCTTAGTGCTTGAAAACTTATTGAACTTGCTATGCACCCACTGCGTGGCCTTAAGTGAATAGGCGCAATAACGTGCATGCGTTTTGTATTGGGTGAACCGCTTTAAACCTGGAAGTCATTATGATAATTACCTGTCTGAAAACATTATGCCGATGAGCGATTGTATCACGCAGTATTACTACACTATCTAATGTTGTATTATGAGGCATGTAAAGAGGACGCATGTGTTTGTAAAACATGAAAGTGACTTTCATAGCGTTTTCAATTATCGGACGCCATTTTCACTGTATTCACTGGCACACGCGTGGCTATGTGGAAGAACATTCGCTTGCCACGCGTGCCATCCCGGCTCAATCCTATTCTGGGGAAAGAATTTTTGTTATTTTTTATTTGCATTGTTCTCGATTTTTCAGTCATGCTTAAGATGATGAATTTTCGCTCGCAACTAAAGACGCCGACAGCAGCACCGACGCCCACGCCGTGAGATCCACATATTCTTACGCCTGGCGCGATCCGATGCTCCTGCCACGCTATCTTACTTGCGTTAAAGAGGCTCCTTCCATACGTTGCATTCGTAGATTATATTTTTTTGAGGCAGTTTGAAAAAACATCGCGGCTGTGTGATGGAACACATTCTGCCACGCAGACGGGCATGGTTCAATGCAGGCTGGTAAAAAAAAATCTTTATTACTTATTTTCGGTCTAGATTTTTCAGTCACTGACAAGATCAAGATTTTTGGCACACAACCAATGAAGCTGACATCGCATTATTTTTAGGGGCGAAGCTCCTTATTGCGTGGCTTGTGCGTCCCTCGTAGTACGTAACCACCAGTGGCACATACCCAAAATAGCGGTCCTTACAATGTCTGCTGGATGGGGGGGGGGGGGGTCACTTGTATATGATGAATACATGATGAAAAGATGTGAGATGGCTGTGCTTGGAGTTTTCTCTAGACATATGGACGGACGAACAAACTGACACACGCACGGACGAACAGACAGAGGGGCGCACGGACGGATAGACAGACAGAGGGATGGCCGCAAAAAGAGATGGACGGACAGACAGACGAATGAACAAACGGACGGATGCACCAAGGATCACACAGATAGGCGGACGCAAGAACGAATGGACAGACAGACTGACCAACGCTGCGCCCCACCAATCATCATTCACTTCGTGGATATGCTGCCATTTTTTTTCTGAAAAACGAGCTCTTAAACGTTGTCGCGTAAAAATTTGCGTGATGTGACTTGAAGTTGAGGAAGACGCCAGCATCGGGTAAGCATAACAAAAGTCTTAAAGATACGATTGATGTCAGTCAGTTCGCGATCTGCACTTGCCTCACAGAGCAATGTAAAATATAGTATATGCTCCATCTTAGCTTCGGTTAGTAGTACTCATCAGATATCACCAAGTGCCCCGCCGCAGTGGTCTAGTGGCTAATATACTCGGCAGCTGACACGCAGGTCGCGGGATTGAATCCCGGCTGCGGCGGCTGCATTTTCGATTGAGGCGAAAATGCTGGCCCGTGTGATCAGATTTGGGTGCACGTTAAAGAACCCCAGGTGGTCGAAATTTCCGGAGCCCTCCACTACGGCATCTCTCATAATCATATGGTAGTTTTGGGACGTAAATCCCCACATATCAACCAACCAACACATCAACAAGCCTTTTATTTTGATTATATGTAGTACTCTACCGGTGGAAGGAGACGTGGACATTATGGCATCTTCGCTGTCCCCTGTTCGCATTTCGTTTGATGCGATTGCGGCCTGGTTGATAATGAAAAAGGACCCTCGACTGATCTATGATGCATCCAAGGGCGCCAATAGCGTCTTTCTATTGGCACCAAGGTGGGATGACAACAAATGCGGACGGCGGAGACTTAGCGCTCCACATTTCAACAGAAATAATTTTCTAGAGCACTTGCGAAGTCGAAAAAGGAATTATAATAAAATACTTCCGCATTTTTTTTTTCATTTTTTAAATGAAGTGTTCCAGTTCGCGCTGTTTTGCTTTTTGGCTGCCTGTGAAGCGTGCTCTGTCTGTAGGGCACTGTTGCTGGCAGGCCAAACAAACTAACGAATGATTGTTAGTGCTCATAAAAACGCACTTTACTGGGGAAATGTGCACTTTACTATTCGTACTACTATTCATTACTCTAAAACGTGAGTCAAGTCTAATAATTAGAGATATCTTTACTTCCATGCTCAAATTACAATAGGAAAGTTTTTTTCTGCATGAATTCCGCTTTCAGTGACCTGGAGTGTGGAAAACCACTTGTAGCTTATAGATGCAGTAGGCTAAACACATAGCAAAGTGAAAGCTATACAAGCAACATAAACTTTAAATACGTCACTTTTTTACGATGTTTAGAAGGAGGCACAGCTCTTTTATTTGCGTAATTGTAATGTTCGCTAACCAGCAGAAAATACCGTAAAATTTTCTTCCATAAAATAAAGAGAAAGGAGAGGAAGCCAGTGAGGTTAATCAGTTACCGGAATAAATTTTGTCAAAAAGCAGGAAATGGTTTTAACAGAAGCAATAACAATATATTTCATGTTTGAACACTGTTTCTCAAAGGACCTATCAGTCTGTGTTTTCCGTTGAAAGCTATCTAACCAGTTGGTAGAACAAATTTTGCCAAAAAGCAGGAAGTTATTTTTACAGGAGCAAGAAAACTATATTGCATATTTGACCGCCGTTTCTCAAAGAACCTATCAATCTGTGCCTTCCGTTGAAAGCTATCTATCCAGTTGGTAGAATAAATTTTGCCAAAAAGCAGGAAGTCATTTTTACAGGAGCGAGAAAACTATATTGCATATTTGACCACTGTCTCTTAAAATACCTATCAGTCTGTGCCTTCCGTTGAAAGCTATGTAACCAGTTGGCAGAACAAATTTTGCCAAAAAGCAGGAAGTTATTTTTACAGGATCAAGAAAACTATATTGCATATTTGACCACTGTCTCTCAAAGGACCTATCAGTCTGTGCCTTCCTTTGAAAGCTAGAGCAAAAAATTCACCGCCCAAGCACCTTCATGCAAATAGTTTACCAGCAAAAGCTGAAACGTGCTGCTACGGTTTTGGGCATTGGCTTCAAGTCGACGTGGCCGCGAAGCCTTTCGAAATAATTGGTTACATTTTTATGCTTCCTAATGAGGTTAGACACACGTTTGGCTTGGCTTTACCACGGTGTGTATCTCACATACCGGAAACTGTGCCTCGCATGACCCTGGTAATTTAGGAGTGTAATGAGCGGTCGAATGCGTTTATGAATGCGTTAATCACAGTGATTCTGCTATAACTACAGACGCTCACAGAACGCGTAGCCGAAGCCAATGTGCCACAATGGAAACTCTCGGCGAAAGTAGGCGTTCGCCCCGCTGAACGCGCTCCCGCAGTCAGCACGTTGACGCCACAACGATGCTACGAGCGTTTGACATCATGAGCGAACTCGGCGGCGTGTTTTGCAGGATCCGCCCGCCAACGGCGCCTGCATTCCCGTACACGATTTAGTGTTGGCTTGGAAGGCTTCCCGATCATCGGTACGCAGGTGCTGCTGGCACTCGGCCTCCCGGGAATGTTTTTGTGCCCGGACTTCTCCACCTACCCAGCAAAGGTGAGCTCTCTGACTTTTATGCCTAGTTCACACCGCAACCGGTTTACAGGGTAGCCAGCCGGTCTGAGAACTGGCTAACCTCCCTGTACTTCCTCATTTATTCCTCCTCCTCCTCCTCCTCCTCACACCGCAACATCCGCTTTCTACAGCGACCGAAATTCCCCATCCGCCGAAACGCAGCGTTGTTCGCACTGGACGCACCCCGCGCCGCCGAATATGCCATTACTACGGGGCGAACGCGGGATGGATGCGCTGTCACCCGGTTGTTCTCGCGGCTCGCAAACGCTACTACGCTATCCGGTGGTGTATACTTCGACGATTCTCGTACGCAAGAAGCAAGAAAAGACATTACTGCTTACTTTGCTGGCAAGTGGCTGTCTTGTAATGCACGCAGAGCAGAAAAACCACCGACGCCAGCGGCGTTGGTGGGTTCGTTTTGCTCTGCAAGACCGCAACAAGCTCGGTCACGCCAACAGCAAGCTCGGTCACCTCTTGCACGAAATACGGAGGCGAAGTAGGCACAGAGTAGGTTAAACGCCAGTTGGTTTCAACATTCAGTTACGTGCACTGCGGCATAAGAAGTGAGTAGGGCTTGGCCGCCATTTTTCAAAATTCCTTGACTAGCGCTCCTATTGGTCCGCGGTGACCGATTCGGCGGCAGACGCCGCAAAAATCGGTCCGAGAGTGATCGGCGTGGAGATGGCCCTTCCGGCGAATCTCGCTGCCGCCGAACCGGATTCGAAGCACTTTCGGCGGCCGGAATGCTCAGTGTGAACGTGGTCTTACACTTTAGGCGCTCTCCCAAAGTTGTCCGCGGCATACCTATAGGAGGAAGGTTTAAGGAGAAACTGTTGCGCTCGGCGCCATGTCTTCGACGGGGTGGACGACGTCACTCACAATCCAGCCAATGGTGTGCGTGCTTGGATACGAAGCAGCGAGCGACGTAACCGATAACACAGCCAACGGAGACCGCTCGTGATACCGCAGCCCGATGGATTTTCGTCTTTCCTATAGCCATATAGCTTTCGCTGTAAAAAGTAAAAGTGCTTGCACTACGCTAAGAAATACTTGGCATTAAGAAAAAGATTTTGCTGAGTCGGCCGGACATAACATTAGCGCAAATGACATAAAATATTTACTACAGTAATAATAACAAGATCGATGGCTGGCATGGCATTTGTGGAAACAAACTGTTGCTGCATTCTTTTCAACTCAACATGCGATCTGCTCCAGAAACTTTACATGTCCATATAGAAACAACTCTTATGAACAAGTGGAACAATTTCTTCTTTTCTTATCCCCAAAGAAGATGTAAAAGTCAAAATGCATAAAGGTAGAACTTGTATAAATTTCGAGCGTTATGGGAGGCAAGTGTACGCATGTGTTCTTTACCATTGAAAATTGGTTAAATTTTCATGCTCCCGAATTCGCGGTTAAATGTTGAGGTAATGATTTATGTTGATACAATATACCTGTTATTTTTATGTCAAATGTCATTTCCCTCCTAACTAAAAGGCGATTTCCTGCAAAAAGGTCTCATTTTGTATTTAGTTCTTTTGTTTTTTTATAGCCAGCTGTCTTCTTCTTTAACCATGGTGCACTAAAGCTACAGCTCAATTTTCTTAGTTCTCAATTTACGTGGCGAAATTCCGGCCAAGCGCACTTTCGTGTCCCACATTTATCCCTCGGTTGCTTACTTGTGTTTAGTCATATGCAGCTGTCCTAGCCATAAAGATCTTCGGCTGTAAAAAGGGAATCTCTTAAAGAGCTTGCTTTTGTTAGATTCTGCCATGCGCAACTATGGAATAATCAGCAGAAAGAAAATGAAATATGTGTTACTGTAGCCCTGAATTTATGCTATAAAGATTGCGTAACATCTCGTGTTTCCTTCGCAACAATGCGGCCCAATTTTTCTATTACAACATTTTTGTTCATTATATTGCAACACAGTCTATTATAACTCGGATAATCTGAAAGAGCTTTTTAAAATTTCACTTATTGCTACCATGCACTGTTATGCCTCCAGCTTTGCTAAATTTCTTGATTAAGAGCATGCCGAAATAATTTTTATCTCAGAGAGAGCACCGAATATGCGTAGAATAGAATGAAAATGTTCCATCTAAAAACAGCCTTATAATGTAAGTGCTTTAAACAAGACAAAATGAAATGAGATAACTGGGACCATCGAGAGATGTATTTTTAAAATTGAACATTGCCTTACGGCTAGATTTTGTTTTTTTTGTATTGATGCGGTGTGGGGAGATGTTGGTGCACCAATAGGGCACCGGCAACTTCTTATCGCTTAAAGGTGTCTAATAACAAAGTTCACAAAATGCCCAAGTCTGTAAGCGTAGCAAGTCCACAGCACAAAAATATACAATTTAGCACAACAGTTAGGATAGGATATTTAGAAACGAGGTGTTCAACAATCGCATTTACGTGGATATAGGGTAATGTTAAGAAATCGTACAGAACCTACTGCGTATAGTCGAACAGTCACATAAGTGTCAACATAACAGACGCATACTCGGCACAACACTGAACAGTCCCATTATAATGCACTGTCACGTATAAAAAAATCTGAATCGCACTAATACCAGCCAAGGATGCCACTGTCTTCAAAGAAAACTTTCGATGCTTTTGCGGCACACTTCTGTAAACGTCTTGTTAGTCACGGGCTCAAAAGCTAGATTTTAACTTATGGTTGGTGACCTTATTTCTCGTTTTTCTATGAAACACTGAGAGCAGCCGAGCAGCTGGTGGAAATGAGAACAGAGAATCTTTTCAGAAGAGATAAGAGCATAAAAATTATTGTCTACATTTTCAATCTTACCATAACGAATGGAGAAACACAAATTCTGGACATAGTGGCGGTCAAGTAAGCTTCAGTTAAAAACTCACGTTGAAGAGAGCAGTGGGAGAATCGGGTGCTCTTCGCCCAAGAAAATATTTCTGCCAGACCATATTGATGATCCATCGAAACAGGCTAGAGTGCTGTTAGCGTTTCTCGAAGAACATCAACGTCGTTTGTCAATTACCAAAAGTTAACCTAAACTTTTTTCTAGATAAGTCACCTATTTCTAATATATGTTGGCTGCTTTCCGAGAATACCACCTTTAGAAAGGATGACTTACGCTGCTGATTTATTTCTCGCAGTTACTGAAGAGTAAAACGGTTAAATACTAGAAAACGATAACAGCACTTTTAGACGTTCTAGTATATTGCTTCATAAAATAAATTACGAACTTCACAGTTCAGTACAGAAATCTAATTCATGGTGTTGTGTTAGAAATGTAGCAATAGAGAAATGTTCTAGCACTATTAAAGCCAAGATTTTTCACGTGAGTGTAAGCTGCTATTTCGGCCTGCTTTAACATGACAATAAATAATGACATCACAGTCAAATACCCATCAAAGAGCTAGTGAAAGAGAGGCAGAGAGGCCAGAATATTGTAAATTATTTGCCACGAATACACTTGTACTGTTCACAATCAAGCTGTGATCGACGTTATTGTTCTCCTGCATTGGCTGAGCTTTCGCTCTTTTTCTGGTTGACTTTTGTAAATCTTTCTTTTTATTTTGGTGTTTGTGTCAGAATACAGAAAAAATTCTGTTATCAAGCATCTCATCGCTACTGGTTTCTTTGTTCACTTTCAAGGAAAATGACTTGTGACTGTGCTCTTTTATCGAAACACCATTCAGAACTGGTTAGAACGTTCGATCAGACAGACTACTCGTTCCCAGAAAACGTTTTTAGTGCAACTAAGTTCACTAACGAGCGGAGAGGGTTCTGCGCATACAAATTACTTTTCTGTTGGCAGCGATCACTTGGAGCTCAGCTCGTGCATTTCATTTACCTATTTTTTGAGAACTCCTGTCACATATTCAGGATCAGCTTCTAAGAGAGCAGATATTTAGCTCCGGTGTGCAGCGGGATGTTTACGTTACGCTTAGGCATGTTTTATGAACTCAGCTGACTTTCTTGCAAGAACAATAGATCAAAAACAACGGCACAGCAAAGACGCAAATCGGAAACACTAGAAAACCGTAGTGAGGTGGGAGCAACGAATGCGTTCGAAAAAGGAGTGAATGATTTATCACCATTCACCGAGCCGACCGAAGCAATATTTCAACGTACGTCTTTTCGCTAAGGTTTATTTATTGTTCCAAGAACTACAGTGTGTAGAGACTGCGTCTTGACATGTTTTATTCTGAGAGGGAGCAGCCATGTCTTGAATAATGCAGCAGAAGAGACGAAAACCTTGCTTTACCAATGCAAGAGTTCATGGCGCCGTGGTTGAGCATGGAGAGCGCTGAGTACGAAGTAATATAAAATCACATTTTAAAAGGCCACCAGGTGTGCTGAGCCTCGATGAATTGCGGCGACGCCGAATACAACCTCCAATAAGCTTCGACCAACCGATGTGAGGCGACTACCTGAAGGCTGCGTCGGTGATTCAAGTCGATCACCGAGGTGCACGCGGATGGTGCAAGTGGCGCGTGTGTGTGTGTGTGTTGGTGTTTGTGTGTGCTCTGCAACCATAGCTGAGCTATGTGCGTTAGTGATAAAGACGAGGAAAAAAGCTTTGAAGGCCCAGGACGCTTCGAAAGATACCTCCAAGACAAAGTGGGCGAGGTGCTCGGTGTGCGAACCGTGGGTCAGACTCCAGGATACAGCCTTCTCCTCCATCAAGGAGGCAGATGCAGCAGCCCATTATAAGTGTCGTCAGTGCGCGAAGCTCAACTCATTTAGAAAAGAAATGATGGGATTGGTCAAGCAAACATCAGAGAGCAACAACCTAGCAATAGCCGACCTGAGGATGCGCTGTTACGATGACGGTGACGCCAACACGGTCCCGAAGGCGCCACCAACTCCGCCGGGAAGGTCACTAGCCGTTTGGTAGCGTAGGTTTCTCAGCTCGCGACTGCTTCTGCGCAGAGCTGATAGACGAGTGGACGAGACGGCGGTAAGTTAAGGCAAAGTTTATGTACGGCAAAGAAATAGAGGCATTACAAATTAGGCACTGGGGCCGACAGCTTAGAGACTCGAAGAGCCGAGCTTTCTTCTCTGACACATAGGTCAGCCACGCATTGCCACGCATTGCGTAAGACTCGCCAGACTCGAAGGCGCCGATTGCTGTGCGTGGTTGCAGCCAAGGACGAGTGACGTTCGCACGCATTGCGTAAGACTCGCCAGACAGGAAGGCGCCGATAGCTTCAACGGGCTTGCGGGCTGAGGGAGCTCGCGGTGCGTGCGTGACAGACTGGCGCCACCGCTTGATGACGTCGTTGAGTTGGTCGCGTCAGGCGGGCTCGACACAGATTGCCTTTTTCAGAGGCATTGACGTTCGGTGTGGACTCGCAGGCGCAACAGCGCCTAGAGGAGGAGACTGCGACCCGAATGAGAGAAGGGGAGCATTTGGAGGCCCTGCTACGTGTCAAAAAAACGTGAAACGCTGATTTTACTGCCAAGGTGGTGGTTTTGGAGCAACGCAACCCATCCCTGAACCAGACCAGCATGGCGGACAGCAAGGAAACAAAAACGATGCCCCCCCCCTTCAGCACAGACTCCGAGCAGGTAAATGTGACGGGAGGCGAGACCAACGCTGGTGCTTGGCAGGTGAATGGCAAAATCTATCCTCAACAAGAATAAGACACCGTGCCCCCCGCCGCCTCCCTCTCCGCCCTCCTAATATTATACGGACAGCTAAAGAAAGCAACTCGCCACACAAAGCCAGGCACAAAGCCAGACATCTGACTCATGGGATTGTCACAGATAAGGAATATTCACGGAGAAGACAAACAGCACAGAGTTTTTCCAGCAGGGGGCTCTGTCCGACAGGCATTCCTGTGTGGTGATAGGCACGCATACCAACTGGAGGGTCATGTGCTACGCGCAACCTTAAGGAGCAAGCTAGTCCACTTCCTCATTTCAGCTTTGACCTCGAATACGGCAATATGGTCCGCTGATGAGGCCATAGTCGTGAACCATGCAGGCCGTAGAGACATGCTGAATGACCAGCCTCCAGCGGACTTTGCAAAGAATGTACAAGCGCGTCTGCAGACTTGTGTGGAAAAATCTAATAAACGTAATTTTGTCATATATGCCATCCCAGAAATGGCGGGCTCCCATGAACCAGTCAACAAGGTCATAGCCAGCAACAACACCATGCAACAGGTTTGCGGGGAGCTTGGGCCCCGAAACGAACTTGTGACTATGAACAGATTTCTACACAGAGACTCGCCGGCGGAATGGTACAGTGCTGACATGGCTCAGGAGCGCGGCCAGAGCTTAGGCCGCAGACTGTGTGTTTTTTAGGACTAAGATCATGGGCGAAGAAACTACCGCAGTGCTGATGAAGGAAGCAGCAGCCTGCAGTGAACCCCTTCATGGAAGCCTTTCGCCAGGCCCTACTGAAGATGATTGGAGGAGATCGCTTTCAAGGAAAGAAAGTAAAGCGCGGCAGAAAGGAATACCAATAACATCTATCACCCCCTATGGTTTCTCGCAACTACATTGAAACACAGAAGAAGAAAAGACGACACAAAAAGAACAAGAGGACCACAATTTATTAGCTAAACGAGTAGGGTGGCTGACGAGAGGAAAAATGGTAAGAACTGGCTACGGTTATCGAAACAAATGATGTGTAGGTTGCCTGCTTAGCCGAAACACATCTGCGAGACTTAGAGGAACCGCCACCTCTGAAAGGCTACGTGTGGACTGGGCTCAACCGAAAAAAAGCGAATGCAAAAGAGGTGGTTTGGGGTTTCTGAATATAATGGACTCTCAGTGAGACATGCTACAGTTTAACTGCTCAGAGCATATGTGGCTATCGGGGAACATCGACAGACACAAGCCGGCACTGGGCCTCGTCTACCTGTGGACTGGCAAAAATAGATATGACAAAATTGTGGATATTTTGCATGCATAAAAATGACATTCCCAACATTACTCTGCCACTACCGATTGTCGGCGACTTCAATGCGCATATCTAGGAGCTCGATAGGCTCACAGACCGAACTGGAAAACTCCTTTTAGACTGGGTGGAGAAAATGGAGCTCGTCATTGTATACACCACCGAAAAATGCAAGGGCACAATAACCTGGGCTGCAAGGAGCAATACATCATGCATAGACTATTGCCTTATCTCGCCAGGCCTCCCCCCGCAGCTAACCGACATGCACGTCGACGAGAACGGAGAAGAGAGTATAAGCAGTGACCTTCACAGTATCAAATTGCTATTCGGAGCACAGGCTTACCCTACCCGGCTTCCTGGAGCCTAGACCAGCTGTCGGACACTCACGGATGCGGAAATAGGGGAGTTGGCAGGTGGTTGGATGGAAGAGGAGGCAGTCCAGAAAGGCATGGGAACCTTTGATGATTTCCACATCTGGATAAAAAAGATGATAGGAAAAGGGGGCAGCAAACACAGGCCCTCAAGACGCCCACCGAGACAGAACAAGAAGGCTTGGTGGAACAACGACGTGGCAACTACTCTAGCTACATGTAAACAGCTCTGCCAGCCACATAGATTTGCGCTCCGGCCTAGTGCTGATGAGGCGGAGGTCCAGCACCTGTGGGCTCGTTATCTGAGGGCCAAGAAATCTATGTCTACCTTGGTCCAAGACAGCATGAGAACCATAAACCGCAAGATACTAAAGGAAATAAAAGAGGCTGGTTGAGATGCAGGGAAGAAATTCTAATGGCACATACAGGGCCAGAAGTCGACAGTGCAGCCATGGACAGCCTTCGGGATCCCGAAATGAGGCTGGAGTACTGAGGTGAGGCATGCTTCCACTTCATGGCGGAAAATATGGCAGGAAGGCTCAGGTTGCAAGCTGGGCATAATATTGACTTGGATGAGAGACCTCAGTCTCCTGACCTGCCACGGTGCGGTGGTATCACTGAGAGAGAGAGAGAGAGAGAGCTTGACCGGGCCCTCAAGCGGCTGTATGGTACATCAGCGGCTGGGCTGGATGGAATTCCACCTCTGCTGCTGAAGCGAATTGGGAAGGAGACTCGAGAACACTTGCGAGACGCCCTCAACTATGTCATTCAGTTTGGCAACATACCGAAAGAGGTACGCCCGCATAAGGCTCATTCTTTAGAAAGGTGTTGAGAACTCTCTCTCTGACAGCTATCGACCCATCACTATAACGTCATCAATGTACAGAATGTTTGCCCATATCGTGCGAGCAAGGCTACAACAGTGGGCCGATGCTGAGGTCCTAGGAAAACTACACGGTTTCCGGCCTGGCAGATGCCTGGAAGAAAAACCTTTTTGTGGTCATGCTGCAGTAAATGGAAGTCGCTGTAAAGGAATCCCATACGATCTTTGTGGATTTTCTGAACATATCACAGGTATACGATGCCGTTGAACAGGCTAATCTGTGGTCACCACTGTCTCAACTAGGTACGGCAGAGGAAGTGGTGACACTGCTTAGAGCACTCTACGTTGACATTCAGGCAGTTGTACGGTAGGGACAAAAGAATTTGCACCCCATCAAAGTGGCCAAGGGGCCTGCGACAAGGGTGCCCCGTGTCACCACTGCTTTTCATGCTGTATGTTGCAGGTTTAGGGCATCATATGACAGAGAGTGGGCTTGGCATTGACCAGAGCTACAGGAAGAAGGGTAGCACAAACATACGACACATCCAGGCACTGTTTTACGCCGACGATATTGTCTTCCTGGCGAACAATCCTGACGGGCTGCAGGACCTCCTGAACTGTGGTCCTTCAACCGTTTCGAGGTATGCAGACCGCTAAGGAAAGGAGTGACAGTGCCGAGCCTGACGCTCGCTCGGAAATGCTCTGCTGTACCTGTCGTCGGGCACAAGACAGGCTGTGGAGACCCGACAGACAGAGGTGGGCCGCATGGCTCTCGGCACACAGAGGTGCATGCCGAATGAAGTCGTCCAGGCGATGTTGGTTGTACCTCCTTTGAAGCGCGAAAGCCCTGGCAAAATCTCCTATGAGCGGAGATTAAGCGGGATGTCCGATAACCGGTGGGCCCAGAAGATGTGCAAGTACATCCACCTACGATCCTATAAGACCAAGTGGGCAACTCGAACAAGAGTCCTCACTGAACGGTATGGCGTCGAAACCACCCGACTCACGGTCGTCCCACAAGCTGGCCAAAGACACAAAGTGAGAGAACACGTGAGAGCCCCTGAACTAGAAAGATGGATGACTTCAACGCAGACAAAGCTGGCGCTGTCAGTATACCGTACAAACAAGCAAACCGTTGAACCAGAATGGTTCTACGACAATTCCAGGGGAAGTAGTCTCCTCTCAGAGGCCCATGGTGGGGTCCTCCGCACTCGCGCCATGCAGGCCAAGTTCACACTGAGCACGCCGACGACCTGCCATCGCTGCAACGCAGCCGAGGAAACAATTTAGCACGTTGTGCTCGAGTGCATTGGCCTGCAGCCCGGGCCGCCGCTCAAGCAACCGCTCGGGCAGACTAACCCCAGTTACACCAGTGCCTTCGCGATGGCGCTGGGATTCCGCGAACAGGGTGCGCCCCCTAACTTGAAAAGATGGAATTTGACGAAGCGATGGCTGGAGCACTGGTGGTGCACCAGAAATCCGCCAGGTGCCCTCGAAAGGGCAGGAAACTAGAACTTCTTCCTTTCAAAGGTCAGATCCGTGTTGTATATACTCGTTGATCGCCCGCTTCAACGGGCAAGACCACAGTTATTATCATCATCATCATCATCATAATCATCATCTTCATTATTATCATTATTATCGAGTTAGATGAATAGCGAATGAAAGTCAGAACTTTGTGCGTTATGGAAAAAAATTGCATGGGGAGTGGATTGAGTATTTTATTGGATTGGATTGGATGAACTTTTATTTGGTCCTCTAAAACACCGATCACTGTGTTGCGGGCAGCTCCCACGTGGGGAGTGAGATGCCAAGCTCTTCAGTCGCCTCGTGGGCTTGGTGGACAGCCCAGAGCTGATTTGCCACGGACGTGCTGCGGATTGCCGCCTCCCATCTGGCAGAGGTGATGTTCGATAAAGAGCGAATTTGGTGCACTGCCAGAGCATATGTTCTAATGAAGCTATTTCCCCACAATGTGGACAATGATTACTTGGGTATAGGTCAGGGTACATAATGTGTAACATTTTCAAAATAGGGTACATCCGCGTTTGCAAAAGCCTTAATGTAAGTGCTTGGGCCGAGTTAGATTTTTGTGAGGTGGAGGAAAAATCCTTCTAGACAGGTAGAAATGTTTAGTGAGCTCGTTATATGTTGTAGGAATTTCCCGGTTATCCCCTTCACCGGTAGAACGCATCCTCCTGGAGGCGTGGCTGGAGAAGTCTCGCGCCGCCTCGTGTGCTGCTTCATTGAGATTGGGAGGGAAATCGTTGATTTGTCCAAGGTGAGCTGGGAACCAACTCAAAAGATGATGCGTTATGTTCTTGCCTGTCAGTATTCTCAGCGTTTGTTCAGAGACCGTCCCCTTGGCGAAAGCCTGTAGTGCTGCCATGGAATCACTGTAGACGACTTCAATGTTATCCATCTTGAGTGCTAAGGCGATGGCCACCTGTTCCGCAATGATTGGGTCTTTCGTCCTGACCGTCGCTGAGTTGACGACACGGCCAGCCCCATCGACCACCACTGCCACAAACGCTTTCCCATTAGTGTAGGAGGCCACGTCAACAAATACGACCCCTCGTTCCTCGTTTGAGACTTGACGGAGTATAGTCCTGGCCCTCGCTACTCTTCTTTTGACGTTGTGTTCTGGATGCATGTTTCGTGGTATAGGAGATACCGTGATATTCTCCCTGATGTTGTCGGGGATATCATTGTAATTGCGTATGATTGCCATTGGGTGTTGGCCCAGCTCCTGCAGAATCATTCTTCCCGACCTTGTTGTAGGTAACCTTGCAAACTCTGCTCTCTCTTGGGCTTCTGCTATTTCTTCGAGCGTGTTGTGAATGCCAAGCTCAAGTAGACGCTCGGTGCTGGTATGTATGGGTAGGCCCAGGACCTTCTTGATAACTTTCCTGAGGAGCACATTCAGTGTCTCGGACTCTGCTTTTGACTAGTTGTGCATTCCTGCTTCGTACGTGAAGTGGCTTAGAACAAACGCATGCATCAACCTGATGAGTTTGCCTTCCTTGATCCCATTTCTTTTGTTGGCCACTCTGCATATGAGGTGCACCGCACTGTCTGTTTTCCAAGTTAACTTGGCTATAGATTTGCTGTTGGCGCCGGTAGACTCTATCACCATGCCCAGGACTTTGATGTAGTCGACCCTCTGGATGGCATCCCCTTGATTTGTACGGAGGTGGATGTCTATCTGGTTTAACGGCTTCCATCCCCTGGGCTTCGGTCTCCGGCGTGCAGTCCGATACAGTAAAAGTTGTGACTTACTCGAGGAGCACTTGAGCCCAGACGGACGAAGGTACTCTTCTACCATGTCAATCGCCTCTTGCAGGGCGCTCTCAATCTGTCCCTCGCTTCCACCTGTGCACCAGATGGTAATGTCATCTGCTTAGATGCTGTGTTTAAATCCTTCAGTGATCAATAATTTCTTTGACGGTCCAATAATGGCACTGTTGAACAGCATTTGTGAAATCACTGCCCCTTGCGGCGTTCCCCTTGCTTCTAGTTTGATTGCTGTGGTCTCAGTATTTGCAATCTTCATCACAGCTTTCCGATCTGTAAGAAAGGACCATACGTAGTCTTAGAAGGCTTTCCCCAGACCAAGCTTGGAAATTGCTTCGAGTATGAATGAGTGGTGGATGTTGTCAAACACTTTTTTTAGATCTAGGCACAGAATGGCTCTCAGGTCTGTGGTTTCGTTGTCGATGACCTGGTGTTTGATAAGCTTCAATGCATCTTGTGTGGATACCCTTGCCCTGAATCCAACCATATTGTGTGTATATATGTCATTATCTTCCAAGTACTTGTTTATCTTGTGCTGTATGGCATGTTCTGCAACCTTGCCAATACATGATGTCAAGGATATTGGCCTTATGTTGTCCAAGTTAGGGGACTTTCCTGGCTTAGGAGAGTATTTCATTGGTAATAATAATTTTGCTGAAGAGAATGAAGGAGTCCATCGTTCGTTCATTACTTGCTTCGTAAACAATGAATGTAATGGAAAGTTTCGTGAAAGGTGTGTTGGCGGTGTGCTTAGGTTAAACCATTATTGGCGTCTGATGAGTAAGGTTTTGTGGCTGCGGATAAATTTAGTTGATATTTTATGTTTAAACATTGCTACCATTCCTCAAAGACCACTTATAGATGACAACTACAACTCGCGAATTGTTTACTTCCTATGTAACATATTCTTAGGTGTGCTTAAAGCCTAAGTAACGGCTGTCTAGAATTATTTCAGGAAGTTGTAATCGAACTTTATCCATCCCGGTACTTATCGCTAAAGCGTCTTAACACGACAGCGTTAATGCGCTCGTTTCGCACAAATAGTGGTGGTAGTGTGCGTCGTTAATTTTGAACGAAAAATTATGTTGTGCGTGACTGAAAAACCAAGAAAGACGGAAATAAAATAAATAAAAAGCATAGTATATCCACGCAGTGAATGATGATGAGTGGGGCGAAGCGTCCGACAGCTTGTTCGTGCTTCCGTCCATCCGTTCGTTCTTGCTTTCGTCCGTTCGCGTGACCAACCGCGCGTCAATCCATGCGTCCGTCTTTCCATGCGTCCGTCCGTGAGCCCGTCCATCCGTCTGTTCGTTAGTTTCTGATTCCATCCATCCATCCATCCGTCCGTCCGTCTGCTAGTCTGCCTGTCCTTCCGTTCCGACCATGCGTCTGCCCGTGCGTCCGTCCATGCGTCCATCTAGTGAACACTCCAAGCACCACCACCTTTCTTCTCGTAACCCCTGTGGCACATACCCACTTTAGAGCGGGTATGTGCCACCGCTGGTTACATACATACATACATACATACATACATACATACATACATACATACATACATACGGAGAAGCGACAGACCCACGTCATAAGGAGATTCGCCCCTAAAAATATCTGGGTTTGAGTGCGACGATTGAACAGAGCGTGTTTTCGTGGCAAGCAGGTGTTCTTCCGATCAGCCATGCGTTTTTTTACTTTATTTTGAGTCGGGCATCACTCAGCCACGCGTCTGCATCTAAATAGGGTGAAAATAGCTTTGCTTCATGAACGCACACCTCTTTTATACAGGCTTCACAATGCAACATGTAATATCGCAGTAAAATTGCGTTGGTACAGGCGTACATTGCCATAAGGCGTCAGAAAGTGCTCTTATAATTATGATAACGACATCGTGGTTCAAAGCGGGCCACCCATTACGAAAGGCACACACGTTGCTGCTTGTGTTTTCTTAAGATCGCGCAGTGGTTGCTTAACAAAAGGGAAAACATATCATGCGAATAATTGCTCGTAGTGTAAAACACACTAAAGATTACACAGAATGCAAATATATGCGAAAGCTTCACTTGCACGCAACACTTTGCACTTTATCAGTTACATTCCAATAATTCACAATTTAAACTTCTCGAGTAACATCATACAATAAAAAGTACATATTAAGTGGTTTGAGTACGCACTATGGAAAACATATTGCTGTCGCATTCAAATCCTAACGGCGAAACTTTAGGGCCCTAAACTTTTTTTGTTGTTGCCCTGAAACCGCTTTCCTATGAAATTATTCTGCCCTAGGGTGAAGTAATTGAGGCAAATAAAGATCGACCGATTCCACGTACTTTGGGAATAAATGTTTTGGGAAGGATGCGTATGATAGGTGAATGTGTTTCATTTGTTTGATTGAGAAAGACAATAGAAGTGGCGCTAAGTATATGTAAAAATTCATGCGTACACATACGTCAAACAGCCGCATGTGTTTTATATTAGCAGTTGCTCTCAGTTGCGTAACAATGCCAACGTCAACATGGATATTAGCAGCACCAAAAGCGGTAAGCTGATATAAAGCGCTGGTGTTTGCGCTAATGTTTGCGAGCATAGTAGCCCTCAACACTGGTACACAAATCTAGTTCAGTGGATGACGACTAACTACAATTTACGTTAGCCCGACATGATGGCTTCATCGTAGGAGCACATGTGTAATGTTTATAAAACTCGATAGCGTCTTCTACAACCACAATTGGCGTTACACGAACACTAGCGTCTACTTCAAAAGTATGTCCGAAGCCTGGCGTGGTTCTGTGATAGAATACTTCATTTCCACGCAGAATGATAGAGTTAGAATCCTGCTGGGATACTAATATTTATTGTTTGCGTTCGTCTGTTAAACGCTGCCTATGGCAGGTTTTTTAAAGCTCAAGCTTTAAAGTTACCCGCTTGTGTTCTTAGTGTTCCTGGGTAGATATGAAACGTATATCACTTGTGGCACAAACCCGTATATCAGAGGCACATACCGCCCCCGGGTATGTACGACTGTTTTTTGAAGTATTTGGCGACGTACACGATAACACTGTAACATATTTCATGTCATGACCAGCGGGTCGTGTTCGTCAAACCATCTTACCCTCTCGTTCTACTTTCGGTGCACACCAACTTAAGGGGGTGATCACGAGAGCACACAGACGTAGGCTGCTACATAGATAGATAGATAGATAGATAGATAGATAGATAGATAGATAGATAGATAGATAGATAGATAGATAGATAGATGCGAAAAGTGCTTGCAGTGCGCAAAAAATACACTTGATATTAAAAAAGAGATTTGACTGAGTCCGCCGGACATATGGACATGCCATTAGCACGAATGACATAAAGTAATTGCTACAGTGATAATAATAGGATCGATCTCGTGAATGGAATTTCTGGGATATCAAGTAATGTCACATTCTTTTCAAATCAACACGCAATCTGCTCCAAAAACTTTACATGCCTGTATGGTAACAACGCTCATGAACAAGTGTTCTGCACAAATTCTTGTTTTTTAATCCGCAAAGAAAATGTAAAGGTCGAAAGACATAAAGGAAGAGTTTTTATAAATTTCGAACGTTATGGGAAACAAGTAAGTGTACGCGTGTATTCTTTACCATTAAAAATTGGTTAAATTTCCATGCTCTAGAATTTGCGGGTAAACGTCAAGGTGTTGATTTATATTGATTCAGTATAACTTTTATTTTTTTAGTCAAATGTCATTTCCCACGGAATGAAAAGGAGATTTTCTGCAAAAAGCCTTCATTTTATATTTACCTCTTCTGTTTTTTCATAGCTTGTCGTCATCTGCTTTAAGCGTGGTACACTAAACCTCCAGCTCCTATTTCTTAGTTCTCAATTTACCTGGCGCTATTCTTGCGTAGCACATTTTCATGTTTCACAATTATATATCGGTTGCTTTTTCGTGTTTTTTATTGTTTTTTTAAAAGACAGAATAACGACGCGTAATTTTTCTGGTCTTGCTTCCCAAACTTAGGCCGTATGAACAGTTTGTTAATGCAAGTATTAAGACTTATCAACGGCTACGTAACCAGAACAGCCCTACAAATTACGAATTTCAAGAACAATACATTCCTCTGTAGCAGCACGGTAGATTGTGTGTGGCCACTATAGAATTATATGTCTTCAATGTTCGCGCTCTTGCTTGGTTGGCCTGACAATAGTTTTCTGTCAGTTCGATAGAGGGCAGTAGTTCCGTATCAGGCTCTCCAGAGCTTCAGAACGTGCTGGGTATCCGTGCGCGGCAAGTCGGTAACCCTTCGTGTGACCGGAAGCAAAATGTCGATTGCTGAAAGAATTTGCTGCACATTTTTTTTACGCTCGCTATAGATTCCTTTCATTATTATGGCTGCAATGCCCTTGTTGAAACCTGCAAAAGGAAACTGCAGCTATATGTAATGTTAAACCTGTTCAACGCCTTGACGATGCTTGTTTATTGTTCCGTGAATCTGCAGCAAGCTGTTTCGATCCCCCTTATCAACAACAACAGCCTCAAAAATAGCTTCCGAAAGATGTAGCAGTGGCATATTTAGACATTGGGTCCGATTCCTTTTCTTTTTTGTTTTGCTTTGAAGTGCGAGAAACTTGCGAGATTTGCGCTTTCGCTCATCACAAAATTGCAATGGTTAGCACGGCATCTTATCGGAATCTTTATTATCATTATATAGTCGACTGTGGAAAATGAACAGTGACTTATTAGAACTTTGATAAGAGTCTTTGGGTTCTACGGCGCTTAACTTCAACCTGTAAGCTCCGTATTTTTTTGTTTTTTAGACTAAGACTTTACTTACGTCAGACTGCAAGAAACGCTTCCTGACAAATGCCTCAAGGTCATCTTCCAGAATGACAGATATGAAACGTACTACGAGTACACGTTGTCTTAAGAGAGGAAAAGACAGAAAAAAGTTTTTAAATACAAAGAATTCTGACAACGCAATTCTAAGCCTTGACATGTGATACTGTACATTAAAGAAATCTGAGGACCAAAGCGCCGAAGATGCAAGAGAGGAGAAAAAAATCAAATGATGGGTGAAATGCAGAGTCGGATTTACAGATCACATAAGTGTAATGGCTGTGAGGCTGGGGCTTACGATTTAAGGTATTGTACTCAAAGAACATGAGAAATTCGAAGATGCTTGAGCTTCGTTTTCAGAAGTAGATCGCGAAAGCAGAATCAGACCCCGAGCACATCGCCTTTTCCAGAAATTGCCTCGCTTTGATTCTCGGTGCACGCCTTATAACTGTACCGTAAGAAAACTAAGGACTGTGCGCGTAACACTGACCGTTTAGTGCCATCATAGAATGCCTATGCGAGTTGTTAAGTGCCCACTATGGCATAATTTCTCTTTTTGCAAAACAGTGAAGAGCCCAATGCACGCCCGTAAGGCTATACACGAACCTATGCAGTCGCTTACATTGTCGATGCTTTTGCAGCTGATGGTTATAAATATATGTTAGTGCTCTGAATTAAGTGCCCCTTTAGAATGCCCTCTCACTGCGCAGTTCTCATATTTTACCGCGACAGCGTTAAAAAGCTCGTGTGGCAGAAAACCCGCCGCCGGCATCGGCCCTGTTGGTTGTGAGCGAAAAATCGTCTGTGTGTCTGTGACCGAAAAATCAAGTTACCGAGATTGCCGTGGGAGGCCGCTACTTGTCCTTGGGTGCACGCCCGATCATACTGAAAAAGCCGAGCATTCGAAGACAAAAGAAGTGCTCAAGGTCACGAGGCGCGGTAGTTTCTTTGCTCTGCCACCACTTCCTGCTTAGCTTCCAGCGCTTTCATCGGGACGAGAGCAGAGATAATGCAATTGCCGCATGCGACACACCTTTGTAACTTCACTCACACTGGACGGGTTCTTAAAATTTTTGTGGCGTTGAATTCGTGAGGGAATAAACTTTTCTAATGAATTCATTTCATGGTTACTTAAAAGTGTTTCAGGGCCCCTTTATGCATTTTGTTCGACAGGTGTCGCGACGAAGACGAGCCCCTTTGGCGATAATAGCGCGCGCTGGTCTAATCTACTGCGTGCATGTTAGTGTGCGTGCGTATGTATCTAACGAAACATATGAATAAGTATGCACTTAGTGGTTGAAAAGTGTACTAGGGGCCAGATTTCGCTATCGCATTCAACTCTTAAAGGCGAACCTTAAAGATCCATCAATTTTTTGACGCTTCGAGCGATTATACGCTTTCGTGCAATGCCACATGAGTTGAGGAGACTTCTGCCACTTCATCGACGTTCATAGAGTGAGTTCTGTCCTAAACAAAGTCAAGCGTGGCTTTGTGGTTGAACACCTACTTGCCACGTAGACGATCCAGGTTCGATTATCACTTGTACTAGTGATTTTTTATTATTTATTTTATTTACCTCTCTCTCGAGTTGTGGGTGACGGACCAGATGATGATTTCTCGCCCACAATCAATGACGCCGACACCCGACATTCGGCAAAACGAGATGTGTAGCGCTATCGCGTTAAAACAAGCTTTGAAACAAAAAACCAATGCGTTTCCGCGATCTTGTGGTACTTGTAAAGTGATATTAGTCGTCCGTAAATCCAAGCTGTTTTATCTATGCCCCCTGGCCATTCTGACATAAATTTCAGTGGTTTCTCCCGAACCGAACTTATCAGAACGTGAGTTGGTGGTCAAACTAAGACTGCACAGGTGTAATTGAAGAGTTTGGCGTTTAGGTGAAGTCGATATTAGAATGTCTGAAGGTGATGAAGAAGGTGATCTGGAGGTTAGTTGTATTCGATTCAACAGCTAAAGTTATTTCAAAAGGTCACTAAAGTGAAACAATAATTCCGTTCGTGTTGATCAATAGTACTTTGAAAACTAGAATGACAATAACTTCACCCTAAACGTCCATTTCAACTATGAAAAAATTGAAGTCACAGTTTCGCTTCCATTTTTCGCACCTAAATTTCCGCACGTGATGACACGGATTTGAAATATTATTTCTTGCATTTCAGTGAAGAACTTTTCTCGAACTTGGTCAGTCTCCGGCACCCGTAGAGGACATTGCACCTGATTCTACCAATTAGGAACCGCTCTCGCCATGGTAGACGCCGTGAAAATGCATGACGTTGCAAATTTGTGCGTAAATTTTATGGTGAGGCTACCGCCTGCACTTTCGTCTGGCACGTTCTTGCTCCTACCAATCATTTTTCGAATACTGTAGCGTTGCTGGGGTGTCTATTACAGCATCATATATTCATAGAGCCTCCAAACCCTTCTCTTTCGCTTTCGATACATCACTGAAACTGAATTCGTTCTCCTAAAACGAAGCAGGGTAGTGTATCATAAATTGTCCTTTTTATTAGGCATAGTTTTATTGTACACTGGTTTATTCATTTCAGTTTGTTGGTATTTTACGACTAAAGCTAATGATATTCCCTCAAAATATCCATTTTCATTTCATGACCATTTTAGTAAGCAACTCGAGCAAATACAAGCGGTACGGTGGTAGCAGCACATGAAATTTTCTCTATTGTTTTTTATCGTCATCACGCTTCAAATTTTCGGTAAGTATTGTGTTGATAACAATATTCCTGGACATCATTGCGGCGCTAGTAAATACCACCGCTTCTCTCATTAAGTCCCACAAAAAATGGCTAAGCCCTAGTTGGAGGCGTTGTTACAAATTGTGTAGAAGACGAGGAGCGACGCTATCATCATCGGGAAATTAGATCACTGTTCGGAATAAAGAAGATGTCGACGGGTGGGCTTCGCCATGAACACGGCGGCTAGTTCCTTTCCTCAACATTTTGGTGCCGAAACCCGGGAGCAAGGACCTTCGTTGGTGAGACAGAGTAGCCTTCACGAATTTCGACCACAGTCTCAGCATCGAGAACTTTTGTGAAGCCGCCGTTGGTTGAAGCTTATGTGCGAGGCCTAACCCTGCCCGTAACCCAGACCGCGGAGTGTGACTTGTCGATGATGCCCGGAGATTCATCATGTGATGCCTTGTGATGGGTAGGACGAAGCTGCCTACTTCGCCTCGGTGCGTGGCCGGCCAGTGATTTTCTACGTTTCCCGACACTTGGCCGGATCATGGAGGCCCTAATAGAAAAGCGTAGTCAAGTACGAAAGACCGCCGCGGAAGCCATCGCCAGCATGGAAAGTCTGCTGCATGTAGAACACCCCTAATAAGTGAGTTGCGGAATATTCACGACGTTTTGACCGACCAGTTTGAGCTTCTCAAAGGAATTAATAAACAGATAGAAGACATGGTGGATATCGGCCACTTAGAAGCCGAAATGGAGGAAGCCGATGTTTGTGTGCGTAAGATTATTCTGGTAAAAGTGTAAGCTGAATATAAGATTGAAGATGCGCTAAAGGCTCGGCAGGCTCACTTGGAGACGATAAAGCAAAGGATCGGAACTAAGTGGCATGCGGAGGTGCTCTCTTCACCTATGGCGCAACCATCTAGCCAATGCTTTATCGATTGCGATGTTGCCACACAGACGGTTAATGGCTCAACCCTACGACAGATAGAACAATGTGTTGGAAGAAGAGAAACCAACGTTTTCACTACAGAGAATACAGCACGGAGGACCACCAATGAAGAACAATCTGAACTTTTAGAGACCTATTCGGTGCCTTCAGAGCCCTCGTCGACGTTCAATGCCCGTCAACTTAACATGAGGGCGGCTGCTTGGGTGTGTGTGGGCGAAGAAACTTCTACGACCGAATGGCGTGATGCCTTTCGATATTCAGGAGACATTGCAGAAGATACCAAAAATAAGTACTCACTGAGGTTGGCCATGTCCACTGTGAGGCAGTCCTCAATGCCGTGCTTACATGTTGCCAGAGGAATCAAATCACAGCCGCAGCAACAAGCGGGAGAAAATAGAAGACAAAATGGAAAGGCCATGAGGAAACAGAAGCCTACTGCCTGGAAAGCTCATGAGTGTAGCTCTTCGAGAAAACTGCCGACACCGAGGAAGAGAAGAAAGTGGATCGTCCGGGCTGCATCACTGCCGATGCCCAAAGCCAAGACCGAATCACAGCAGCGAATGATGCAACCCAAGTCGAGGCGGAGGAAGAAAGCAGGTGCTCACAAGGTAAATTCAGCCAAGAGGAGAAGGCTTCGGAAGAGGTTCCCCAAGAAAGGCAACCTACGATCTTCATGTGACAGCCTTATTGGGAATTTAGATACCAACGAAACCTGCTCAGCGACAACAGAGATGCATCGATGTCAACGCACTCAATAGCACGAACGTGGCACAAGCGCCGAAAACACCACTGGAAGATCAAGTGCAAGAGAAGACCCGGATGACACTACTAGGACTGACGTGGATCTAAAGGTCCCTAGTTCGCTCTCGGGTTTCGTCATCAAAATTTTGAGGAAAGGAACTTTTTGTTGTTTCTGTATTCCTTCCTTCCTTCCTTCCTTCCTTCCTTCCTTCCTTCCTTCCTTCCTTCCTTCCTTCCTTCCTTCCTTCCTTCCTTCCTTCCTTCCTTCCTTCCTTCCTTCCTTCCTTCCTTCCTTCCTTCCTTCCTTCCTTCCTTCCTTCCTTTTTTCCTTTTTATTCTTTAGGTTTTTTTCTGGGCCTTAAGTAATGCAGGTTGTTCTTAGGTAGCTTTCAGTTCGTTTCTAGGCTTGAGCTATGTGGCGTGCGGTTGTTTCTACGTTGAGTTCCCAAAGCAGAATGGTTCGACTTAAACCTCAGGCATGTCCCAAATGAGACACGGATGTCCAAGCTTGTCGGACAGAAACGGCCACTGAAAACACGCGTCCGTAGCTCTATTTCAGTCACAGACACGACATGAATGTCCAGCCAAAGACGAACTCGTGGTGAGAACTAGCGTTTGTAGCTCTCATAGACCTACGGACACGTCTTCGTCGGTGTATAGGCCTTCCATCCCCTCGGGGTGATCTCGCAAGTGCTGTCGCCTTATTAATTTCTGGTTGGTCAATGGGGAGTAGCAGAGTGTACCCAGTTTCTCTGGCACATTCATGTCTATGATGATAATAGTCTTCTGATAGGCCGCACTGTCACCCGTTTGATGACAATTGCTTTCTGGTGGACCATGCAGTAACATACGTCTGCTTTGCGTTAGACCACAGAAATTACAGCTTCCTTAAATCACTATGCCATTAAAATGAAGAAAACTATCGTCATCAAACGGACATGTGCCACTGTGCGGTCTATCAGATAACTCTCATCAAGATAAACCGGTATGGTTCATGAGCCCACGACAACCATATTTTCGAAGTTCACGGTAATATCTATAGGCACTCTTCTTTACAGTGTGTATATACTGTGGTCATTTATAAGACGCTTATTTAGGACTTTCACATAATGATCATCACATGGTGTTCTTCATATTCATCGTTTGTGGGGACTTCAATTGAGTCTGTTCTGTGCCTCGGAGGTGACTGTTTTGACTACGTTTTCCAGGTCTAATAAAGGCAGTAAAGCACTACGTCGCAAGTTATATAGTTACTACTTACAATAAAGTCAATACTTACAGTAGTGTTCTCCTTTGAAGCATACCGCTGTGCTATATTGCAGATTTTACGAGGAAACTGAATATCTGTGTAAATAGCAAGTCAAGTCTTGTTAAAGGCCAGGCACTGTTGCTAGCATTGCATAGTTTCATTTGATTGCCTTATTTTACCGAAATATTGCCTTCTTGCAACGCCTTGCCAGCAGCAGCGGCGGCACAGTTCAAAGCACACGCTCCTGCGTGCAGTGGCGCCTGCTGTGTAGCGAACCGCGAAATCGCACCTCGTTGTTCTCAGGGACCACGGCGCGGCTCGCCGGAGGCTTATGAGACAAAACAAAATTAAAACTCGGGGTCTCGGAAAAGCTGACGTTGTCCTCCGGGGATGCTCGCCGCCGTACTACCGCCGTATTCCCCCTTTATTTTTTATTTTTGCTTTAAATGCAGCCACAGCCCGTGGACGAACGGAATCTGACATAAACAGAAATGCGAAACAGGATTTGAACAAAAGGGTTTAAATGTTTGGTAGCGGTAAATTTTCAGATACGTCTGTAGCACTTCGTGCTTGTTCTTCACGAGTTGTTTCGGCACCGTTTCACTTTTGTTATTAGTATTCGGTCGGCAACGATGTGTGCGGGCGATAAATCTATACAAAAAAACTCTGCAAGGGGGAAAAAACGGAGCCTGCCCTGTTGGTTCGCAACGGTGCCTGGCAGAACGCGATAACGGGCAGGACGGGCGCCCATAGTGACATTACGACCCGCCGGTTTCCGCGGCTTTCGTATAGGGCAGCGTTCTGATCCCGTTACATTTTTACGCGTCCTTCTCGTTTCGGACTGCGATTACTTCTGACTGCCGTTCTTAGTTTGCATGTTGCAAGTCTTTTCGCGATTACCGGCACGTGCACATTTGTAGGTTGGATTAGACAGTTAGCTCCGGTAATCGATGGCATATTGGCCAACAAGGAGAGGGCAGAGATAAAGGCAGATTGACCCACGCTGCTGACGTTTCGAAAGAAACAAATAGAGCTGGTTGGTGCACCACTTGACTGTGATAGTCTGTTTCTTGGCTTGTTATTCCGCGTTGTTCGAAATTGTAACCAAAACAACGTTTTTGTCCAATGGCAAAGGTTGGCGTGCCCGCATTGCCAGGATCTCGTAGGCTTCTCATAATGTGCTCAAACAATATCATGAAAGTGCGCAACAGTCCCCCGTAAAATTACTTCATGTGCGCTTGGGACTTATGCTGTTATCAAATGCCAATGGGCCGCTCAACTATTGTTCGAAAAGCTTTCTGCGGCGTGGTTATCACAAATTTACAAAGGTCAGGTTTACTGGCTTGTAGTTTTGTATCTTCGAAACGAACGTGTTGATCATCAAACTTGGTCTTAACTCTACTAATTTTACATCTACTTGCCACGGCCAACTGAGACGACTGCTTCTCCTAAGAATTGATCCTGTCATGTTACATTCGAGTGCCTCTCGCTTATGAACAGGTACCCCTTAGTCGAGAACTAGGAAACATTTACGTGCATGCTGACTGTTTTTACAAGCATGGGAAAGAGAATACACGATGCCTTTCATCTCCTAGGTTTCAAATTAAATGAAACTGGCACAACCGGATTCGAACATGTGAGATCGAGCTCGCAAGCGCACTGTTACAGTCACTGAAACGTGCACCACCGTATGTGCTGGGATTGTTACAACCTAATAGCTTTTCGTTAAAAGAGTTATAATACAGAATTATATTGAGTGTAGTGGTCATAAAAATCTGCCGACTAAATTAATTACCACCTTTTTTGCAAAAAAAAGTAAGGTGGATCGAATAAATGTCCTGCCAACGCGCCAATGCCATTCGCAGCGTACGAAAACAGCACACAACAAAAAACAATCTCACTCTTTCGTTGAAGTCATCGTTATATATTAAACGGTGTTTTCTTTGAGTTTGATGGAGCGTGCGAATATAGCGATGCCAGCAACACGCGTAGCTTGGTACGTCGCGCGGAAAATCCCGGAAAGCCCGGCAGACGAGTAGCAACAACTTCGAAAACCAGATCGCATTTTCATCTCGGCTGATGTCGATTTAGATGCGCTGGCTGCCTCACGTATACGTGCTCGCGCAACCGAGACAGTTTGAAATCGCCCCCGGGCGCTGTCACAAACGTCGCTTCCAAAATAACTCCGGCTCCGTGTTTATCCGCAGCTAAATCGGCGTGTCGATTTGAGCATCCGCAAGAACGAACGCCCGAGCCCGTTCCAAAACAGTCACGATAGGCTGCACGCCTACAAAGATCCGTGTTCCGCACTTACAAACCTATGATAACGTGAAAATGCACTGTACGTGTGTGCATATAACCGATGCAGTAATACCAATGGATAGTAAAGCACCGTTCGTAGAAAAATATTCGCGCTACGTTTAATGCGCAAACCGTAAGAGAAAGCACTCGCGGTCGTGAACAAAAACGCGTGTGGAATATTGGCGGCTTTCGCTTTAGCCTATGTTTGATGCTAGACTTTGTTCTCTTTCCTCATACATCTTTTTATTGGTGCTGTTAGTAGTAGCAGTAGTTGCAGTTGCAGTTGTTGTTGCTGTTGTTGTCTGCCCTACACACCACCATCGGTTGCATTTCACTCCTTTCACCTTCCGGTTCTGGTTTCGACACCCTCGTTCACAACGCACTCACATAAACACCCGGACAGCTTCCGCTTCTTATTCTGTATTCGAAGCACTGATGAATGAATAATCGAATTGGGGTTTGTAAGTTATCTTTTAAAGCGTAATCTGATCAAACACTTGGCAACGATACAACATCTGATTTCAGAGCAAAGTTTTTGCGGTAATATTGTTCAACATTCCCCTTTCTCTTCGCGTTTCGTATTGTTGTGCTATATTTATGCTTTCTCTTAATAAACCTTATGTATATATGGATGGAAGTGCTGTACTGCTGCTCGTTGTGACTAGGGTTATCGCGTTTTCTTCTCAAACACAGTGTTGTTGTGGTGCGAGATTGGTAGTCGAGAGTTAAAACCAGGTAAGCTTGGTAAGCCAGGTATATGACAAGTGAGCAGAAGCCAGATTGAATAACAAAACAAATGCAACATTGGCCTTTCACTTACAAAATCGCTTGGTATTGAAATATAGTTTTACATAAACTTCGCAGTATTCTCCATGCAAATATAAATTCTTCCACACAGTGTTTCAAAGATACAATCAATTCGAAAAGCAAACTTTCCACGAAACATGAACGCGGCTATGAAGTAGTATGGAAGCTCAACATGCGTTAGAAGTAAAGCCACAGCTGTCAGTAGCTGATTTATTTTACAGCGAAAGCTGTCATGTGATCACAACTCGGGTCACGCGCAATTGTCCTTCGCCGCCGCCACCGCCACCACTGGTGTCCGTAACCACATCGTGCGAAACTAGAAAAAAAAATATACATAGCACCAATGACACAGTGGGGCTCAAACCTGGGTCCGCTGGGTGCCAGCCCAGTATTCTACCACTGAGCTAAGCCGGTGCTTGTGACTTGTTGGCAAACTTGCCTTAGGCAGGTTTGATGTCGGGAAATCAGTCGGGTTAATACGACTTATAAAGCGTTTTAAAACAGCGAAACAACAACCACTCATCGCACAATGCCAATAGCCTAAGGAGTGGGCAGTCTAATGCTCAAACCCATTACTAAAGCTTGTTCTTGTTCCCCTAATAACTGTGGTGCATACCCACTTAAGCCATTATTCCTGATCGTCGTCACCCACTGCATGAGCAATTGGCACGAAATTCCTTTCAAGTGTTCACCGGATACCACGCTTCTCAGAAGAGTGACAAAGTATAGTATAGCGAATGCCGGCCAACTATACATACTCCAAAAAATTATTAGTAAAGCCCTAGTGAGTATGAGTGTTTAGAAAAGGCTCTGAAAGGCTGCTCTTCCAGCTTTCGCTGTGACCGTGCTGCGGCTTCCGCGCAGGCCTGGCGTTTTTTTTTTTGTGAGCATCGACAAAAGAACGAGTAGAGGAAATGCCTGTCACTGATATGTTCCCGAATAATGCCAGTGGATCAATATACGACGCCGTCACAGTATTTTTCTTCGTGCCGGAAAAATCGACCGGCTAGAAAAAATCAGCTTAGAAATATTGAAGAACAATAGGAGCTGGAAGGCGCAAGAAAAATGTTTGTTCGAAGCCGTTTGTTTGCGATCGAGGCGCAGATGACGGGGCTCGGAGGCTCAAAACTGTCACAATTGTGAAGGCA